>PVJA010017541.1:0-41436 GCA_004027025.1 Myocastor coypus | reverse complement strand
CCAACACACACTCATAGACAAGATCCAAAAGCAAACAGTATGAAAAATCTAACATCCAATTGTAGAAGCCCAGCGTTGCTATCATTAATTATATTATCGCTTAAATGCTTATATATACTATATAAAGGATGTATGTACACAAAGATCGTACCTCCCATATACTCCAAACAGTGTCAGTACTGACGAAAGTACGTCATTACTAAATATATAGCACATCAGTAAGGCTACAGATACTGTTTGCTTAAATTAAGTTGGCATTCCCAATGCAATCACAGTTCTGATGCTGGTTTGGTATGTTGTATTCCAGAATGCCATATAATGAGTCAGTTTTATGCTGATGAGCTTTTGCTTCTGCAGAGTGAAATCAGGTCCTGTGGTCTTAACTTGCTATGAGCATGCCTTTTATACGCATTATGTTTATTTCTCTCTTTCCTGATTACCTGCTGGTGAAGTTACATCCCTTGATGCCCAAGAATTGGGGCATTGGACATGGAGTAATGGGGCTGTATTTCATTTAGAAATAGTCATTCACATAGATGGTCTAGAACAGGGTAGTTAAAAACTTTTAAATTTTGTCAAAAGAAACAAAAAATTAAAATTTCTGTGGTGAATTCTGAATGTGGAATATATTTGATCCTATTGTGAAGAATAAAAAGCATGACATAGAGCCAGTCTTCTGGTTTTAACCTACCAGGAGATTATATTGCAAACTCTTTCTTAGTGGGCAGGGTTTTTGTTTTTGCTTTTAGCTAATTTCCTTGGTTTTTAGCTTAAACTGCTCCCATGGGCAGAACTTCAAATTACTATGCTGAAACATGGATGTGTGGGCATACCTCTTCCTTCATAGATAGTCACATGGTCAGAGTTGTGCTTGTACCTTTTTCTTATTAGACTGTGTAGCTTGGCGTAACTTTAGGAGATAATTTTGAGTCACTTGCCTTCAGTGTATTGAGTGAGAAATGGTCTTGGGATCAGAGATCTCATCATTTGTGTCCTCAGCAAGTGAAAGCAACAGTGAAGAGACTAAAGGTAGGTCTATAGCAAGCACCACATCCAGTCCAGAGAAGTGTGCTGTGTGCTACTTTAGATTCCTGTGATTTGAAGTTCTACCTGTGGAACAGCTGGGTTAGGATGCCTAATTAAATTGTTTTCTACCATGGACTTACACGTAGGTCTCAGCCCCACCCTGAATTTTTTTAACCAGCTGGAAACTCACTTGGGCTGTGCTTTGAACCAAGAGATACGTGCTTTGACTCATAACCTTCTTCCTTTCTCTAGATGTATTTGATGAAGGACATTGAACCATCTTGGAGGCACAAACATCTCACTATATTTTTCTTGATTACCATCTCTTGGAAGAATTTCATCTCTTCATTTTGGAAGTTAGGGCAACATCTAGGTTTTTAACATTTTACTAATGTTAAACCTGTAAGTGTTTGCCTTTATTTTCTTTCCTCCTAGTCTTCTTTTTCCTATGTTAATGTGTGTGCGTGTGTGTATCTTTTCTCAGAGCATCAAGAATCCGTACTTTAGCCTTGCAAACAGTTTTTCTTCTGTCACAAAGTTCTTCCTTGCTTCTATTCCCAGAGTTAGGTGTAGTCCCTGTGTCCAGATTTTGTGTAACTGAATTTCTACTGCACATAACAGGATAGCTTGTAATTACAAACCAGTTAGCAGTGTTAAATAGTTAATGTAAATACTTTAAAGAGGTGAATGATAGGCTTTACAGTAACTTATAGAAAAGTAGGCTAAAACTGCTGATATTGAAATGTCCTATGTAAGGTTATAGCTATTATTTCTGATAGCAACTCTTTTTGATTTAATATTTTTATTGTTTAACTTTAACAATGGTTATATTACATATTTTCATCATCAGATCAGTTTACATTAATAGATATAGGTATATAAGATTGATCAAACAATTAAACATTAACTCATTCAATAAACATTACTTTTTTTTTTTCTTTTCCCCTTTCTCTTTTTAAAAGTTGACACATTGCATATTGTCCTCACAACAGTTCTACAGAGCACAGTGTGTGGCCATGACCCATCTTCCTATTGATGTTCTAATAGCAACTTTTTATTACTGGATCATATGCTATTTCTGTTAATTTTTGTTGGTGGTAAGGATTGAACCTAGGGCCTTGCACAAACGTGATAGGTAAACTCTCCACCTCTGAGCTATCTTTGTAGCTTAGTAATTATTTTAACTTTTGAGAAACTTACACATTGTCTTCCATAGCTTCTGCACCATTTCACATTCCTACCAACAGTACCATAGAGTTATAATTTCTGTGCATTTTGTATAATATGTGGTATTCTTTTTGGATTATTTTTAAAGAAGATTTTTATATAATCATCGCCCTAATAGAAGTGAGGTGATACTTCACTGCATATTTTGCTTTGCATTCTATGATTAGTGAAGGATAGCCTCTTACACCTGTTGGTTATTTATATGCTTTGGAGTAATGTTATTCAGGTCCTTTGCTTGCCTGGGAGTGTAGCTCAATGGTAGAGTGTATTTAGCGCACACAAAACCCTGGGTTTGATTCCCAAAAGTAAAAACAAAAAAACTCTAAAACAAAAATGCACAAATATGATCCTCTCCAAAACAACTTCTTTGCTCATTTTTAATTGGATTTTTACTCATTTTTTTTATATTCAATATTTAAAAATCACATGATCCTGTCAGTTACAGAATATAGAAAATGCACTTGCCAAAATTCAGTACCTTTTCATGATAAAAGCTCTCAATAAACTAGATGTAGGAGAATGTACCTGAAAATAATGAAGACTATAATTGAAAAGCCCATACCCAGTATCAGATTTAGTGATAAAAAACTGGAAGATTTTTTTCTAA
This sequence comes from Myocastor coypus, assembly GCA_004027025.1. NCBI lineage: Eukaryota > Metazoa > Chordata > Mammalia > Rodentia > Myocastoridae > Myocastor > Myocastor coypus. The sequence goes on along the minus strand of PVJA010017541.1, from coordinate 38,576 downwards.
GTTCAGGAACAAGGTAAGGGTGAGCACCTTGGCTCTTAAATACACAGCATAATATTAGCTACATGTCCTAATGCTAGGACTTAGGAAAAAGAAGAAGCATGCAAAGCAGAAAAAAAGGAGAATTCTGTTTGCTGGTGACATATTTTATGTAGAAAACCCTAAAAATGCCACAAATTATTAGAACTAACAAAGATTTTAGTAAAGCTGAGATTATAAAATCAACACACAAAATAATTGGTTGGATTTCTATAAACCAGCAATCAAAAAATTTAACAAAGCAGCCCTGTGTAACATTGCAAAGAATAACATACTTAAGAACAAATTTAACCAGGATGAAAGGCTTGTGCTACAGAAGCTACAAAATATGGATGAAAGAAATTAAAGAAGACAGGGGCCGGCAGGATGGCTCAGTGGTCTAAAGCACCTGCTTGGGAAAGCTTAGGCGGCTGCAGGGACCGCGGTTTCGATCCCGGCACCACATGTTGCGCCAGCCCTGCCCTCAGGGCAAGCTGAGCTGGCCATGAAAGTGAATGAATAAACAAAAGGTTCTGAAACAAGAAAAAATAAAATAAAAAAAAAAGAAAAAGAAATTAAAGAAGACAAAGGTATGATAGCTCCTGATCATGAATCAGAAGACTTAGTGCTGTTAAAATTTTCATATTGCCCAAAATGATTTGTAGACTCAGCACAATTAATATCCCAAGGACATTAAATTAAAAAAAACTGTGATGGTTTAATTGTTGGTTTCACTAGATTAATTGGTGATTGGATTTTGGGGAACCTTTTTTCATCAGTAGCCCAACCTGTTGATGTTCATAGCTGTATGTGCTGTTAGGGACCATTGACAGGTGGGTCACCAGAGGCCTCTGAACTGCACAGTTCTCCCAGGTGCTCTTCTCTGGTCTCTGTTGCCCAATTGCAGTGAAGTTAGCAGCTTTTCCCTTCAGTGTTTTGCTTCTTCTCAGACCCATAGCAGTGTAACCAGTGAGCCATGGACTGATACCTCGGAAATCATGAATGCGTAAACCATTTCCTCATCGTTAGTTGTGTATATCAGGCATTTTGTCCCAGCAGTGGGATAGCTGACTATCCACAAAAACCTTCAAATAACCAAATTGGCTTAGAAAAAGAATAATAACAAAGCTAGAGCTGTCACAACTTCTACTTTTGAAGTATGATACACACACACTAATTAACAATCTGATATCAGCAAGAACACAGACATATAGACCAGTGGAACAGAGTAGGCAGCCCAGAAATAACCCACACTACAGGGCCAGCTGATCAAGAACACCTTGAATACGTAAAGAGGAAAGGTTGGGTTCTTCTGTACATGGTTTTGGAAAAACTAGATAGCTGCATGCAGAGGAGTGAAATTAGACCCATATCTCTTGTACATCACACACAAAAGTCAGCTCACAATGGAGTAAAAGTTTAAATGCAATACTAGAAACTAGCGCTCATAGAAGAAAACGCAGGGGAAGTTTGTCACATCATCGAGCTTTGTGGTCAGTTTTTGGGGGTAGTCAGGTGGGAGCAAGGAAACAAAGCTGCACAGCAGAGAAGTGATAGAGATGGCGACTGTGGAGTGGGAGGACAGCCCACGGGCCACACATCTGACAAGGGTTAATACCAAGCAAGGAGCCGAGGTTTAAAAATATTGAGGAGTTACTGTGATGTAGCTGTTGTGGCTGCACACATGCCTGTGCACGTACACACACACACACACTCACAAATGCTCGTGCGCACACCCACACACTCCATTGGTTAAAAGCATATTACATTTATTGGTATCCAAAGTATCCTGGATTCATGATGTTTCAGTGGCCTGAAGTGAAAAAAAAATTAGTAGATAATAAGCATCCTGTTGCTGCTATTTCTCTTAGATTTTTTTTTTTTTCTGGGCGAGGGGCATGCTTGGGATTGAACCCAGGCCTTTCAGAGCTACATCTGCGGCCCTTTTTTTGTTGTCTTGAGACAGAGCCTTACTAAGTTACTAAGTCACCTAGGCTGGGCTTGGACCTTGCAGTCTTCCTGCTGCAGCCATCTAGGTTACTAGATGTGATTACAGGCCTGCACTGTGACACTTGACTCTTTTGGCATTTGTGTCTGTAGGTGTGTGCACATGTGTGTACGTGCATGTATGTGTACACACACTAAGGATTGAACCGAAATAAGCTTCTCCAAAACAAAACAGAACAACAAAAGAATACCCACAATTCAGCTTTTAGTCTTGTGCCACCAGACTGTCTGTTGCCCTGTGACGGATGGACGTGACTTGAGTGTCTCACACCACATTTTTTGAGAACTCGCTGTGGAGCTACACAAGCTAATTGTGTAAACACCTGTGTTGTGTATTTTATCTTACAACAATACAGATCCTAACCATAGCCCAGGTAACGTGTCATCTTGGACACAAGCATCTTTTAAGTGCTTGCTGTACACCATGTACTAGAGTACTGGTAACGTAGAGCAGGGATAGTCAGTGTTCTGAAGGGGCCTCCAGCTAGGTAACTGTTGGCAGAGACTATCCTCAGAATCACTTTTAAAATTCAAAAACCTTACCTACACATGGAGAATAATGTTGCAGTGATTCTGTTTTTATTCATTTGGGGTGGGGCACTGTCATCTGACTTAGCAGAATCTTGCAATTTATAAAGTTTCATTAGAGAACTACTATAAGAGACAGCTGTACAATGGTTACAATAAATTAATGCATTGTGAGCTTAGTGTACAAAAGGAGCTAAGAATGATAGTTTAAGATGTGTTAGTTTCTGTCATTAAATATCCCCACAGAAAGTTCATAAAGCAGGCACACAGTATAGTGAAAACTACTGCAAACACTTTTGGGAGGACCAGCCATGACAAGAACTGGACGATTGTCAACATCTGAGAAGCTGTGTCCCTTCCCATTATAACTAGTGCCTCAAGGTGAGAATGGCCCGACATTTCTTAAACATAAATATATATTATTGTGAAAATACAAATTATACAGTGCTTGGAGGCTGAGACGGGATTGCAAGTCTAAGGCTGGTCTGGGTTACATAGTAAGTTTGAAGCCAGCCTGGTTCCATAGTACTCTCCACAGAAACCCAGAAAAATGCCCACACTGCAACTTTGAGAGTTCAGCATGATGTATTTCTATAAATTTTTTTCTGCCATGTCTGCTTTATGGAATAATCTACATAGAATTAATAACCTCCAAAATATACCACTGCTGGTGTAATGTCCAGGCATTAGAGCAGAGTATTCCAGTTCTTCCCTGCCATGTGTCTATTGCTGGGCCAGGGATGAAGCTCAGCAGCGCAGAATCTGCCTGGCAAGTGCAAGGTCCTGAGTCTGATTTCCATAGCAGAAACATAATAAAGACATCTGTTGCCATATCTTTCGCTTTTACCCATTGCTCCAAATATATAATGCATGCAACTAATTTTGCTTTCCATACTTATCTCTCTCTCTTTTTTTTTTGGTGGGACCAGGGTTTGACAAACTCACGACCTTGCACTTGCCCAGCAGGCACTTGTGCCTCGGAGCTATCTCCCCAGCCCCTCCATACTTATCTCTTAATTAACAAGATGAACATTTTTGTCTTTATTTGCATTTATTTCATACTCATCATTTGTGTAGGTCCAAATTTCAATATAATATAGCCACACTATAATCTATGTATCCAATCTCCTGTTGGACATATAGATTAATTCTCATCTTTAGCTATTAAGCAGTAGTGTGTGGGTGTGTACGTGTGTGTGTGTGGCCTGTGTAGAATTGTGGAATTGTGCTGGGATGTTTTTCCAGAGTGAATTTCTGGGTCATGAGATACATATGTTGTTAACTTAATAATAAATAATGCCAATCTTTTTTGCCTAAGTGATTAAATTAAGATTCAGGGAGTATTAAAAAAGTCATTGCTTTACTGCTTTGCCCCAGGAGTACTTCCTCTTGATAGGCTTTAAGAGGCCAGAAGGGGAGCATCTTCGCTATTCTTCTCTCATTGCTGGGACAAATACCTGACACCCAAAATGAAGGAAGGAAAGGTTTACTTAGCTCACAGTTACTGGAGGTTTCAGCTCAGATTTGGCTGGCTCCAAGGCAGAGTGGCACATGGCAGAGAGCAGCAGTTTATGGTGGAGGTATTGCAACAAAGTGGCGACAGAGGCAACTGACTAACTAGGGCATCAGAGAGCAACAGAGCCAGGCTGTCTGTTTTACATTCAGGCCCTCTGCCTCAGCCTATCTGCCTCAGGCCCTATCTATCATCCCAGCAGCACTCAGGCCCATAATCTCGTTGGCACTAAAACACATAATCCCATTGGATCATGAGTCAAGTCTCAAATTCTAGAAGTGCAATGCAATTCTAGCATGCAATCATGCCCCATGATTGCATGAGGCTTTGGGGGAACAAGTAGATACAAACCACAACAGGGAGGGTGAGAGAATTATTATGTATATAAGAAAAAATGTGAATAGGAAGCATGAATTTGGAAGGAAATTGCAGATACGCTGGTACAGCAGTGCTGTGCTTTGAATGTGGTTTGTCCCTATCAAAACTCACGTTGAGGCTTAATTCCCCAATGTAGCCCAATGGTGTGGCCTTTAGGGGTTAAGGTCACTATTTTCAGAAGGGATAAATGTGATTCTGTCAGGGTGTTATTTTCTTCACAAATGGATTGCTATAAAACAGCGAGCCTGGCCCACTCTAGTGCTCCCTTCTCATATCACCTCATGAGCTGTCTCACGTGGGCTCCTGCTATGGGATGCAACTGGCTGTATGGAAACACACCAGAAGGCCCTTGCCAAAAGTCAACCATGCTGGGCTTCTCAGCGCAGGGCCTCTGTCCTCCAGGTCTGTGAAGTAAAGAAGCCTCTTTCTTTCATAAGGTACTACCCAAACTCAGGTACTTTGTTATCCCAACCAAAATCAGACTTAAAATCTCTAATTTAGGAACCTGTAGAAAGTAAGGGGAGATGAGGATGGAGATATTGATGAACAGAGGCGTTTGGCCTTTAGTCTAATACCCTCTTACAGACATCAGCTTTATAGACATGTTTGATAGTTTTCTGTGACAGCTATGTAAAAGATGAGGGACTGAGGCCTGGGTGTCAGGAGCAAAGATAGCTTAATTTAGGGGAAAATGAAAGGAGGCAGAATGGAAGGCACTGGTTTCCAGAGCTGCTGAGACCACAGCTAGTCTAGTTTATGCTTAGACAACTGTACAAGCTATGATTTACTTCAATTTGTTGGAAAATTCAAGAAGAGAGGAGTGAGGGGAACAGTGCCAGTAATAAGAGGGAAATTTGTTTTAAGCAGTATAGCCCGTGAGATATGCACAGATTATCTGTGTGGAGATGTCACACAGATAAAGAGTTTGGGGTTTTCCAAGGAGAACAATACAATACAGGACACATTTTACAAGATTATTGTATATAATGAATCACCCAAAGAATCATATACAAGAAGTATCTGCCCGTACACTAAAAACCAAAGAATCCAGCTAAGGGCCTGGATCCTAATATCCTGCATGAGGCCAGTTGAAGACCTAGAGTTCATAATGATGCCTCCCACAAGTCCAACTGGTGGCCTGGAGCCAATGACAGTGTACACGACCATTTCATGGATCTGCACTGGCAAGGCCCCAAGGTCAGAAAGTCCATGCTAGCCAGATGAAGGATCTATGCTAGCAGGCGGAGGGATCTGCACTGGAGCCTGGAAGCAGTGCTCAAAGTAAGAACCATAGTTCCCCCGAAGAGTACCACAGCCATCCTCAGCATCAGTGACTTCCTGAGCTCCTCCAGTGATCAGGAAAGCCAATGTGACAGGCTTCTCTGGGAGGCTGAGCGGTGCACCATCTTCCCCTCCAGTGCCAGGAGATGATGCTCGAGGTGCAGACTGGAGCTCCCTGAAAGTGAACAGTAGCCATTTCTCCGTGACAACAAGGTCGTTAGCTCCTCCTCCAAGAACAACCAAGTTCATCAGAAAATCCAGCATGACACAGTCCTCCAGCACAATAGCCTGGGAGAACCAATGGCTTCCAACAACTCCAACAGCTTCTCTAGCCTCCCCAACAGCCTCTTCACAGCTATTCCAGTTCTTCCTCTTATGCTGCTGGTGGCATCCTCAGGTGGCCACCCCCCAGTACCGTGCCTGTGTGTCCAGCTGTGTGTATCCAGTTGACCACCAGTTGGCAATGTACCACAGATGTTCTGTAAGTGCTTTGACTTAAAATAAAGGTCTTGGCCGGAGATGTCCTCAGGTGGGTTGAGGCTGTAGGTCCAGGGTCAAAGGAGGATCCTGCACAGCCGACAAAAGAATCCGCTGGAGAGTTCAGAAGCAGACTCAGACAAATGAAATCTTAGAAACTAAGAGAAAAACAATTTGCAGGTGGAGGACTATGATTGCTATCCAGGGGCCTCTGAAGATACTAAGTGAACTTAGACCGAAAGAGGGTGCTTTGTGCATGGCAGTTGGGGAGGAAGCACTTGGGGGCTCGAGGCACATGTCCATCCGTGGAGCGCAGGGGGTGTGAGGTGGGACAGTGGCCAAGGGATGAATGGTGGGCAGTGGAGTGCAAAGCACAGAGGAGGACTGTACTAAACTTCAGCAGGGAGTGCAAGCCAAAGGCACGCTTGGCAGTGTGGGATGAGGAGGGGAAAGAAGAGAGGGTTTGTTGGTGTACGGTGGGAAGCGGCTGTGTACTCGCAGAGGGCTGTGTAGTAGAGAATCTAGTCATGGTGAGAGGAAACGCATTGCAGGAGGGAGGGGAGAGGAGGGAGGGAACCAGTCCTGGCAGAGGGGCTTCCTTGGAAAGCTGAGCACCCTCATCCTGGAGAAGGCCAGGAGGGAGGAGAAATTGGCAGGGATGGAAATAAATTGGTAAGGCTGAAGGCTTTCACACCACAAGAAATCGGGGGAGTTTGTAGCTTTTTAAGGCTTCTTGCCTCTTAGGTAGGAGGCAGATCATTTGGTGGGGTAAGGATGAAAGTTAATGGCTTCCTACACAAACACCCAGATTGTATATGAAGTAGTGCAAAGTGATCTTTAGATAAATGTCTGTAGTAAGAAGCCACAGTCCTGCTGCAGCAGAGTTTTAAGGCAAAAAGAGGAGCTTATCAGCAGACTAAGGGCCTGCTTTGGCAAGTACAGGGACCAGGGTTTGATCCCTGGTCCGTCATGCCAGCCCCACCCCCAGGTGGTGCAGACCTGTAATCCTAGTGCTGGGGAGGCTGAAAACAGGAGGATCACTACAAGTCCATGCTACGTAGTGAGACCTGTACCAGTTACATAAGATGGAAAAAAAAAAAGGACCTTATAATCTATTCTATGCTTGAAAACAGCTAAGCTATGTAGCCATTTTATTCTTCTGTTTATCCTGTATGTATATGTAGATGTATATATACACACACATACATATATATACATTTATATATATATATATATATATATATATATATATATATGCACGCAGGAAGGTACACATACTGTATTTTTTCATCCAAAGGCTATGAGAATGTACCCGTAGGCAGGTGCTTATGCTGCTGAGCTGTCTCCCCAGCCCAGGGGTGCTTATTTGCATATTCATAGGTTACTTAGTGACTAATAGCGGACATTAACCAGTCAGGATGCTTGTCTCAGGACTGAGGTAGCGTGACTGCTTTGGCACTGAGGCCCAGTTTCACACTCACACATTTGACCAATTTCCAGCTTCCATGGCTCCCAACAACAGAGTGATCAGCACTTAGTGTCAGGCTGTAGCATGTAGAGAAGCTGGAAGAGTGGAGGATGATACCTACCTACTTTTCTTAATTTGTCTGAGGAGGAAGTTGTTGGCAGAGAGGGCTGAATTGCAAGCAAGAATATCCAGTAGCATTAATCTGGGTGGGTTGCCTCTGATCAGTGCTGTGTGCCTGGCATCTCACAGAATCTCCTTCATTCATTGTTTAAGAACACCCTGAGTTCTTTTGTTACAGTCTCCATGTAGCCAGGTGTGTGTTAGTGACAAAAGCACCACCAGAAGGTTGTTTGATCTGGGTAGGGACATAAGGGAAACTGAGGTGGGTGACTTGATAGCTGTTGTCATCAAGGCTTGACACAGGATGGACCTACAAGCCAGGCTCCGGAGCTGGGGGCTGCGCTGTGGGGTGGCTAGAGTGCCAGTGTGGGTGTTGCACGATGTCAGCCCCTAGCCTGGGAGTTGGTGCTTTGCAAGGACTCTGCCTGTGTTGGAGGAGCGAGGCACTGCCCAAAGGAAGGGGGGCGGGGGGCTTGGGTCTGCCGTGATGCCGCACAGGCTCCGGGTTTAGCAGTTTTAGATGCTGGCTTCTTTAGTTCAAAACTGGGCGGGTTTTTTGTTTTGTTTTTCCCTCACACTGTCCTATAAGCATAGAAAGACTGAAGGGAAGGAGAGAAAGGAAAGGAATTAAACTGTATTGTCCCTGTGAGTAGCAAATTCAGAGGTTTTTCACTTTTAGATTTTATTTTCCTAGTATGTGTTTGCAGTGCCTGGTGCTTGGTGCTTATCTTTTGTTCTTTCTTCATACCTTGAGCTGCCTTTAGGAAAGAAGCCGTGCCATACGTAAGCTAGAAGAGTTTTTTTTTTTTTTTTTTTTTTTTTTTTTTGTCTTTTTGAGACAGGGTCTTGCTGTGCAGTTGAGGCTGGTCCTGCACTCACTTTTGTAGCCCAGGCTGGTCTCGAACTCACACCAATCCTCCTACCTCAGCCTCCCAAGTGCTGGGATTACAGGCATGCGCCACCACGCCTGGCTAGAAGAGTTTTTTAAGCAGTTTTTTTTTTTCTGACATCCTGAACTTGTCTGAAGAAACAAAATGTAGTTAGCTATAAAAAGTGGTGTTCCTAATAGATAGATGAACCTGTGTGGGCATCAAGAGAATCTGATCTATTAAATTTGTTCTTGTTTTGTTTTTACTATTTTCTCTCTTTCTCTCAGGGACAGTATTTTCCCTGAGCTCACTGACTTCTACCAAACCCTAAAACACATTTCTTTCTCTTACTAAGATAATTTTTATTCTTTCCAGCTTACATTTTGGATTAGAACACACAAAAAAACTGAATTTTTATCATATGTGAAAATAGAGCTTTTTGATGTGACAGTTGCTTTCTATGTAAAATTAAAGCAAAATATTTTAGTACATGAATACATACATATACATAGTTTCATTAAATTAACACCTATTTTCAAAATCATGTGCCATTTTCTCAGATGGTCATATTATTAAAAATGATTTAAACTTGCAAAGATAAAAAGAAATCTAGCTGGGTGTGGTGGCGCACGCCTGTAATCCCAGCACTTGGGAGGCTGAGGCAGGAGGATTGATGTGAGTTCGAGACCAGCCTGGGCTACAAAAGTGAGCTTAAGGCCAGCCTGAATTGCATAGTGAGACCCTGTCTCAAAAAGCAAAAAAAAGAAATCTAACTAGATGCTGGTGGGGCTAGATTTCAGGCTGGTGGAATAGAAACAGTGTCAAAGCCTGCGATTGAGTCCGTTGTTACCTTGGTTACTCCTATAAACAAAAGACATTGCTTTTCATTTTAAATCCTTCTAACCTGCCTGATTTGTTACTGACTTCTTGTGCTTTTAGTAATCTCTTAAGTTTTTCACTAACCAGGGTTTTAAGAGCATCATAACAATGCTTTAGTATTTATATTAATAGTTTTTCCTTAGAAATTTCCTTTATTTTTTCATAAATATTCGTAACATATAAAACTCGTATTAAGAATGAATATTAGTGGGCCGGCCAGATAGCTCAGTGGACTAAAGTGCCTGCTTCAGCAGAGCGCAGCAGCTGGGGTTTGATCCCTGACATACCACGCTGGATTCACCCCTGGGGTGCACTGAGATGGCAGTTGAGATTGGGTGGGGTGGCACCTGCTTGTAATCCCAGTGTTTGGGAGGCCAAAAACAGGAGAATCACTATGAGTCTGATCTGGTGTGTTAGTGGGATCCTATACACCCTGTAGACCCTGCAGTAAATTCATAAAAAAAAGAATATTAGTCACGAGTATATTAAAAAACAATGGATTCATTCTTAGTTGTATCCTAGAGAAGAAACTTAGCATGTAACCCTCTTACTGCCAGAAAGTGAGGGTGAATAGAATTGGATGACTTTTGAATTTCTTGAAGGAAAATTATTGTATCTTAGCATGCAATTTTGCAAAAAATCAGAACTCAGAAACTAGTAAGTACTGCACTAATAGGCTGATAAAATAAATTCATATTCCCAAAGAACAGAATGCCTGAGGTATGCTTCTCATAGCAGGCAGGACCGTGCAGTGCTTCACTGAGGAAGCGACCTACTGACAGTATAGCGGAGTCACGATGCAAAGGTGTGGTGCCTATCATTTGATTAGGACTGAAATCTTCATTTTGAAGAAAATAATTTTATATTATTTTTAAAAAATTTTTATTTATTATTATTTTATTCTTGTTTCAGAAACTTTGTTTATTGACTCATTTTTATGGCTGGCTCAGCCCGCTCCAAGGGCAGGGCTGGTACAGCATGTGGTGCCAGGGATCGAACTGAGGTCCCTGAAGCAGCCCAAGCTTCCCCAAGCAGGCGCTTTAGACCACTGAGCCATCCCGCCTGGTCCCTTTTTATTTATGTATGTATGTATGTATGTATGTTTCAGAACCTTTGTTTATTCACTCATTTTTGTGGCCGGCTCAGCCCACCCAGAGGGCAGGGCTGGCGCAGCATGTGGTGCCGGGATCAAACTTCGGTCTCTGAAGCCGCCCAAGCTTTCCCAAGCAGGTGCTTTAGACCGCTGAGCCATCCCACCGGGCCCCTGAAGAAAATAATTTTAAAACTATGTGACTGTTATTTCTGATGTAGTTTCTAGAAGAGGAAACTTTCTTTTTTAAAAAAGTAGCTCATAGACTTTGGAAACTAGGAAGTAGATTGGATCATCTGGTTTAGGTATTACACTCTGTGGCTAGTGATATAGAAAAATCAAAAGTCTGGAGAAGTGAATTATCCCAGATGACACATTTGGTCAAAACCCAGATCTCAGTCTGATTTCCTAGTTTAGTGCCTTTGACCTTTTAATCTGTGTGATTCCCTGGAAAGCAGCGAAGGTCCTACTTAAACCAAAAAGAGTTGGGTGTATGCATAGGAACGCGCAGCATAGTGCCCCTCTGTAAGACCTGGGCTGAGGCGTTCCCTAGCGTGTCTCCAGCAGCCGCTGTCTGGGCAGCACACATCCGTGCTGTGGTCATGGTGCTCATGAGAGTGATTTGTTCCTTTTAGGTGAGAGTTACGTGTGTGCATCCAACGAGCCATTCCGTAAAGTTGATTACACCAAAAACATCAACCCGAACTGGTCTGTGAACATCAAGGGTGGAACCACTCGAGCCTTGGCCTCCACTGCCCCTGTGAAAAGTGAAGTCAAAGAAAGTAAAGACTTCATCAAACCCAAGTTAGTGACTGTGATACGGAGTGGAGTGAAGCCCAGAAAAGCCGTGCGGATCCTTCTGAATAAAAAGACTGCTCATTCCTTTGAACAGGTCCTAACTGACATCACTGAAGCCATTAAGCTCGACTCTGGAGTGGTCAAGAGGCTGTGCACCCTAGACGGAAAGCAGGTAAGAGGGTGGGGCCACTGGCTTTCAGATCTCAGGCCATGGTGGCTGTGGGTCCAGCCACAGACACGGGGGAGGGTGCTGGAGAGAATTCTACTCTTCCTTCTTAAGGAGCAAGGGAGGGGCAGGGTGGGGAGGAAAATCGAGCTAATATTTATCATGAGAAATGTAAGTGTATTATGTGTCTCCAAATGTCCACCCATATGCCTTGAGCTGTGGAAGAGAACATGTATGTTTCCAAGGGAAAATGTCAGTTGCAGAGATACCGTATTGAAGTGGGTCGCCGTTTAATAAGACTTCACTGTTGATTAGTGAAGATTTTATTGGTTTGAGTACTGCAGAAGTCAAAATGAAAGATATTTAACACAGTGTTTAGAAGAGCCTTTTGTCATTTATGAAAAATGCATTTCAGAGGAAAGTGCTTTTATAGGAATATCCATATGTGTTTTATACAAAGCAGTGGAGGCAGTTAGCCTTTCTGAACAATGAACACCAAATGCCGGGAAAAATGCAAAGCAACTTCTGGTGACAGTTTGGCCAGGAATCTCAGAGACTAACAAATCTTTTTTTTTTTTTTTAATTTTATTTATTTATTTATTTTTCCTTGTTTCAGAACTTTTGTTTATTTTTATGGCCGGCTCAGCCTGCCGTGAGGGCAGGGCTGGTGCAGCATGTGGTGCCGGGGATCGAACCATGGTCCCTGCAGCCGCCTAAGCTTTCCTAAGCAGACGCTTTAGACCACTGAGCCATCCTGCCGGCCCCTGAGACTAACAAATCTTGGGCACATTACAGTAGCACATGAATAGCAGTTACATAAATGTAGACTTTAGCTAAAAAAGAAACAATTGATTAAAAGAAACAATGTCTTCTAAAATGTATTTTTCTCTAATTTCCATAAAATTGTTTATATTTGTACTGTATTAAAAAAATACAGTTTCTAGTATTAGTTTCTTCATTTAGCTTCTTCCTTATAGAATAATTTATTTCAAAGTAGTTCCCTCTCACATTGCTGAGGATGAATGATATGAAACTGGAGCAGTGTCTTCCAGAAAACACAAATTAGTTCCTAATTTCAAAGACCAGATCATTTTGTTAGGGGTTTTATGCAACATTGAAAAACAGGTTCTGGCTCTGCATGGTGAATGGTGCCTATAATCTCAGCACTCAGGAGGCTGAAGCAGGAGGATTGCTACAACTTTGAGGTCATCCTCAGCTAATCAGAGTTCAAGGCCAGCCTGAACTGCATAGCAAGACCCTGTTTCACACACACACACACACACACACACACACACACACACACACGTATATTCTGGAACCTGGTGTGCAATGGAATGGTAGTGTGTATGCACAGCATGTCTGAGGCTGAGGTTTCAGTCCCCAGAACTAAAGGTAAATATAAAAATAAAAGATAGACTTTGAAGATCACAGTAGAAGGTGACAAGATTAAAAAGTCCAAATACCTGAGGGAACACTCTCAGTACCAGGCCTCAAAATAGGTTCACAGAATGACTGATAAAAGACACTTTGTATAATGAAGTTAATACTCCCATATAACACAACAAAACACCTTAACTTTCACTTCACATGTAGATAAAAGTAAAGGAGGCCACAAACAAGAGGCACAGAAGATTATTTTCATTGTATGTTTGCAGCACACAGTGACTGATCATGGCAAGTTGCCCCATGTAGGTAACACATCTTAGTTCTTTTTATTTCTTCCTTTGGAAAATTAGATAGTTCTTTGCCTAACAGAAAAAAACAACATATGAATGGTAATTGATGAGATTTTAATAATGAGACCTCACATTTGGAAATCTCCAAGTAAATGACATTCACGGAAGATCCTAAGGGAAAGAAGTTGAACATTTAACTAAAAGTGCCTGTTGAAATTTTTTTTTTTTTTTTTTTTTTTTTTTTTGTGGGACCAGGGTTTGAACTCACGACCTTGCACTTGCCCATCAGGCACTTGTGCCTCGGAGCTATCTCCCCAGCCCCTTCTGTTGAAATTTTAATAGTTACCTAAGAAATTCTCTCTAATAATGCTTCAGACTAGAATGATGAAATGTTGACCAAGTACAAGTAGCTCAGATCATCAGTGAATTCAGAATAATGCAGTGGGGTGAGCAGGATGTGTGCCCTAAAGGAAAGGATTGCTTGCTGAAAGGGGCCCCTAGCTGGGTGTGGTGGCGCACGCCGGTGTAAGCCTAGCACAGTACTCCGAAGGCTGAGGCAGGAGGATCACTGTGAGTTTGAGACCAGACTGGAATACAAACTGAGTTTAAGCCAATCTGAACTGTATAGCAAAACCCTGTCTCAAAAGACCAAAACTCCAAACAAAACTCCAAACAAAAATAACAACAAAAAACTACTCCTACCTATGATATACATGAGAACTGCAGGATAAGGAGTAAAATCACACGTTTGATCCCAGAAAGATGTTGGAAAGACATTGGACGAAATGCAGAAACTGTGTTCTGTTAAAGATTCAGTATTAGGCTGGATGAGCCGGCTGCTGCCTTATAATCTCAGTAAGGCTGGAGGTTCAGACAAGAGGGTCATAAGTTTGAGTCCTAACTGGGCAACTTATGGAGTTCGTGCCTCAAAATAACAGAAATGACTGGAGATGTAGCCCAGTTTCAGAGAGCTCCTGGGTTCAATTATTAGTACTTTAAAAAAAAAAAAAAATGTGGGGAGGAGATTTTGTAATAAAAATAGAAAATGATTTCTCTCAGTACACTAAAAATTTTTACTGTTTTTTGGTTTTCTGAAACAAAGGTACAAAATATTAGAGAGGGGGGCGGTGGCACTGGGGATCGAACTCAGGACCTTGTTCTTGCCAGGCAGGCACTTATGCTACTGAGCTATTCTCTGCCCTGCAAAATATTACTAAAGAAATACAGTCTTGGAAGTATTTCTGTGGTGATCACCTCCAAGGTCACACCTGGCGGCATCAGGGCTCCAACACTCTTAATTCTTCCTGATTTTTATTTATGTTTAATGTAGTTTGAGAAAGAATGTAAATGAGATTTGAGGGCTAGAAATAGAGTTACCTAACAAAGTAATTTTGGAAGTTAATCTGGAAAAATAATCAGGAAATTTTGAAAATAGTGATTAATGGGCTGTCATGCTACCAGATATTAAATCATCATCCTCATACTATGCTAAAAATAAATTCCAGGTGTTTTAAAAGTCTAGATGTCCAAGTGAAGTAGAAATATTAAGAAAAATGTCACTATTATAAAATGGGGAAGAATTTTCTCAGCTTAAAACTAGTAGGGAAAACACCACAGGGGAGGTTAATTGGTGGGACAACTTAAACATCTCTGGATGTCAACTCATGTGTTTTTATCTTAAATTTTAGTAATTTAATATGAAACAGATAAATTCTGTAATACAATGTATAGAAGTTTAAACAGATAATTTTTTAAAAAAAGTATAAATAGCAAACATTGAAAAATGTTCTCTGGCCCAGGGTTGTAACTCAGCTGTAGAGTGTTCAGCATGCATGAGATCTTGGGTTCCATCTGTACTCCCACCAAAACAAAACCCAAAACCCAAATTCAGTTTCCTGGGGCCCAGCAGGATGGCTCAGTGGTCTAAAGCGCCTGCTTAGGAAAGCTTAGGTGGCTGCAGGGAACACAGTTCGATCCCCCGCACCACATGCTGTGCCAGCCCTGCCCTCAGGGCAGGCTGAGCCGGCCATAAAAATAAATAAATAAACAAACAAAAGCTGTGAAACAAGAAAAAAAAATAAAACATTCAGTTTCACTAATAAAAATGTAAGTTAAAGATAGTGAGGTATTAGGCATAGTGGAGCATGGATGGACTAAGAAACTGATGCAGGAGGACTGTGAGTTCGAGCCCACCCTGGGCAGCTCAGCGACTTAGAATTTATTTCAGAAAGAAAGGATAGGGAGATATTACTTTTAATATTTAAATTAGACAGTTTTCTAAAAATCAAAGTGTCCGTGGTTTTTTAATGTTCAATGTTGTGGAGTTGCCAGGTGCCGATGGAAGTATGAAATATGAAAGCTTTATGGACAGCAATTTGAGCTAGGAGGTTGGTTTTAGGAATTTGTCCTGTATGTCCTGAGATGTAAAAATTATGCATAGGAATTTTATCCCAACATAAAAGCAAAATACTTGAAACAGTCCGAGATGACTAAATAGGGAATAATTAAATGACGTGATTATGGAATTTGTGTTGATCTTTGAAAATTGTGTTTTCACATGCCAAAATGTCAGATGAAGAAGCAAGCAACAAACTAGTATGGCTTTAATTCTGTGTTATAGAAAAGCAGAGGGACAAGAATTTTTTTAAAAAAATTCGGAAAGAAAATTACAGCTGCCATCAGAAATCAACCGTTTGCTGTTCTGATTTCCACTAGCATCTTCCTGAAGATTAAAAACATGAGCTACTTATTAAAATTTTGATTTGTGGCTGTAGAGTGCTACAAATATAACTTCTGTCGTTCATTCCTTATGAATTTAAGTATTTCCATGTGCAAAGAAAACTGATGTTATTAAGTTTTCTAATAATATTTTGGGAAGAAATTGCAGATTTCAGGTGCTTGTGTGCCTGTGTGTGTGTGTGTGCCTGTGTGTGTGTGTGTGTGTCTGCATCTGCGCGCCCCTGCGCCCGTGGCGTGTGCACGACGCTGCGATTGAACCAACAGCATTGGACAGGATAGGCAAATCCACCGAGCCACACCAGCATTGTCAAGATTTTGGGGTGGGGTGGTACTGGGATTAAACCCAAGGCTTTGCCTTGAGCTATATCCCCAGCCCTTTCTCAAAGCTTTTCCAGAGCTAGAGCTCAGCCTTGATCGTATTTATACCTCAGCTTCCCAGAGTGCTGGCAGGGAGGCTGTAGCACCACATCCAGCTCACACTTGGGTTTTATGGAGACCACTTTTGACACTCCATTTTCAGAGAGTCAGGCATCCTTTTTAAAAAGCTATAGTTTTCCTGATGGTGACTCAGTATCTTATGATTCGTAGAGTTGTTAGTTTTTAAAAACTTAGCTTGCTTTTGGGTGCTATTTATCATCAGAAAGGTAACATTAGGACTGGGGAGTTAGCTTGGCTAAGTGCCTGTGTGGTAAGTGCAAGGACCAGGTCTGATCCATACCACATGGGCAAGCTGTGCTGGCCCCATCTCAGCAGGCCGCCAAGACCAGGTGTTGTGGCGCACGCCTGTGATCAGTGCTGGGAAGGCTGAGACAGGAGGATCACTACAAGTCTGAGCTGCATAGTGAAACTCTGTACCAAATAAATTAAAATAAAATATTAAAAAAAATTTTTAAAAGATGACATGAAGCTTTGCTTAAAATAATAAAGAATGTTTAAGCTTAATGCAGACCTTTAAAAGGGTAGTGTTCACTTTGGTTCATTTAGATAGAGGATTGTTTTCCTGCTGATTTGTTAACCATCTGTTCTCTGGTCATTAAGAAAAGGACAGCTGTCCTTTGGTGAAGAGAAAGAGAAGAAATTGCTAATAAGCTGACGACTGCTGCCATTTTTTTTTTTAGTACTAGAGTTTGAACCCAGAGCCTTTACATTGAGATACGCCCCCAGATGCCTTTGTTTCTTATTTTTTGAGACAGTGTCTCACTAAGTTGCTAAGTTGTACACTGCTTAAATTGTACATTATTTTTCTAGTTATTTCCTATTGGGATTTGTTTTCATTTAATATCAGTGTGATCTTCAGTACAAGGGTAAAGAGGAGCTATCTTTTAGGCAACTCACCACAATCGCTAAACCCATATTGCTACCTGAGAGCTTTAAGCAGCCCCGTGTTTCTGGAGACCTGAAAGCTTTTGGGATTAAAGACATGATTGTGTTATGTATCAGGAGCTTCTACGTTGTTAAAATGGGGAACTTAAGTCTTTTCTTGCTTTAAAAATCAGTGTACTACTATGGACACTTTTTTTTTTAAATTTAATTTTATTTTTTTCTTGTTTCAGAACCTTTGTTTGTTTATTCACTCATTTTTATGGCTGGCTCAGCCCGCCCCGAGGGCAGGGCTGGCGCAGCTTGTGGTGCCTAGATCGAATAGTGGTCCCTGCAGCCATCTGCAGGTGCTTTAGACCACTGAGCCATCCTGCCAGGCCCATATGGACACTTTTTATAAGCTCTGACTTGGTTAGTACAGTGAACTCATATTTTAAGTCCTTATCCCATGAAACCACATTTTAGTAATTTTGTCTGTGTTACCTCTTGGGTTCTCTTTTTTCTTTAGTGATTCTTAGGTAAGAACAGTTCTCCTGGCATTTGATGTGTAGTAGCGGGTAGAGATGCACTGTGCATCCTGCAGTGCACAGCGCAGTCGCAATGTAATTATGTGTGGTTCCCAAGTATAATCTCAGGGCTGTAGCAAGCCTGCTTAGAGTGCGGGAGTGATTCTAAAGCAGATGCTGTCTGAGCATTGGCTGTTTTTAGGCCCCATGCTGAACTTTCGTTTCACAATTTACAGATATCGTCAGAGCCTCTGTCTGCACGTGCTAGCTAGTGGACGTTTTTTGTTCTGCCTGCATTTTAGTCTCCTCATTGCTCAAGGCTCACATATCACTGGCTAGTATAGTCTTAAAAGGGACAAAGGAAAGACATTTCAAATGGTTTTACATGTGTTTAAAGGATAAAGGGTCATGATTTAATCTGCTTAAAGGTGATATCATGGCGACTGATTTCTTCAAAAGAATTACAGCCTTGGGGCTCAGGCTGTGGTCAGGGGAAGAGCACATACCTAGCATGCGTGAGACTCTGGGCTTGATCCCCAGTACTGTAAAATTAAAAAAAAAAACAAAACAAAACACACACACACATCTTAAATAGACAAACCAAGTGTTTATAAATGGAATCATGAGAAAAAAATGTAGAGAAGTTGTGACAATTTGCATAGTCATTTTCTTTTAACTTATAGTTAATTTGGACTATATGTTTCAAGTAAATATTTTTTTCCTCAAAAAAAAAAAAAACTTTGAAGTTTAGATGGATTGTATAGAAAATTAAGGCATTTCAGACTCCTTATAAGTCTGAGTGACTTATAACAAGCTGTAGAGGGAGCATTCGTTAAGGGTCTCTTTATTCTCTTATAGGACTGAAAGTTCCAAATATAGCTTTTGTCCACATGTGTAAGAAATTCTGGCTTTTAGATTTTCCAGAAACAGAAGTTTTAACATAAAAGAAACATATTCTGTGGAATTTTGGAACAAGTTGGTGCTTGTCATGGGCAGAGGCAAAACAGACTCAGAAATTGCTTGCAGTTGATGCCTTAGAGGTAAAATACTTCCAGACTTTGGAACCACTGCCAGTCTCATGATGCCCACGTGCAGAGGGTGCTCTTCGAGAACCTGACAACTTTTGGAATCCTTTGTCTTTGTGCCATCTTAGAGCTTACAAAGGTTTACATCTCCATTTTTCAAAAAGCTTAATATTTCATGGGCACTGTGTGTCTTTAGTTTTCTGGACTCATATTTCCTAGCGAAGGTTCATCTCTGTAATGACCAAAGCATACTTAGGCAAAGCACTGTCTTCTGAAGAATTTCAACATTAAAAGCTATGCTTTCATCAATATCCTCTGTAGTTCAGTTAGTCCTTATGTAATTCACAAAGTAGATGAGGACAGTTTGCTTTCAGTTTTCACGCTGCTCCAGTGCTTGCATTTCCTTTGGTACAGAACAGAAAACTGGGCAGCTCCATTTTATCTTACTGGATTCCTTGACAGTGTCCAAGCGCGGTTAGCAAACCACCTCAAAGTGGAAAATGTATGTCAAGCAGGAATCAACAGACTTGGAGTGATACAGTTTTCAGAATAGTAGGAAGTACAGATAGGGCAGCAAATATGCTTTTGTGATTCCTGTTGTGAGGATGCTTATCTTAAATTTTAAAAAGGGGAGATGGCTTAAGATTTATTGAACCCCTCTCTTAGCAATAACATATATGGGAAAAAAGAGGGAAATACTTAGATATACCTTTCTTTTTTAATTTAACCATTCTCCATTGTAAACACTTTCTCCAATGTTAAATCGTATGTTTTCTCATTTAATGGGAGTCTGAGGAAAACACTGCTGCCCTGGCAGGTACTACAGTTACACATCAGAAGAAATAGTTCAGAGAAACAATTTTAACTTGTAGTGAGTTATGCAAATGGAAAGTTTGAGTGACATAAAAATGACATCATTGCAAACTTTTTTTCTTAACTATTCCTTTAAAGTCTGAGCTGGAGTCATACCTGCACAGAGCATAAAGAATGTGATAAAAAATTTTTATCTTTGTTTTAGTACAGGGTCCACAGGGTCTCACTACACAGATCAGACAGCGATCCTCCTGTTTTCAGTCTCCCAAGTCCTGGGATTACAGGCATGCCATCATGCCCAGTCTCATTCACTTTCTTAGCACACCCTGGGACAGCACATGGGAGATTAAGCCCTGGTCCCTGTGTCTGCCTGAGCAAGCACTTTAGTCTGTTGAGCTATCTGGCCAGCCCAATAAAGTGAGTTTAATAACTGAAGTTTTACTCACTGTCCAACTTTTACACTTGAAGTATTTATTATAAATGTGTCAGTGTCATCAGTGATACAGTGGTTAGTACTGTGCTATTAGGTGTGTATTTAACAATATCTAGATTTTGGGGCCTAGAATAATAGCTAGCAGCATGGTTGATAGGTAATGACTAATGTCTAAATATAATAGGCATTATGTTAGTGCTTTATATGAGCATTCTCTCCTAGGCTGACAGTGATCTGAAAGAGGTAGGTACTGAAATTGCCATTTTACCATCAGGAATTTGAGACAAAGAGCGATCCTGCTCAGAATCCTGCAGAGGTGGTGGAGCTAGGGTTCACTGCCAGGAGGGAGAATATCATACTCTGTGGGAGGTGGCAGTAGTAACAATAAACAAAATAAATAAGTGAAAAATCTAATCAAGTGTTTTCAAAAAAATTATTGTAGGTTTTAGAATGCTGCAGTTTCACCTGATTTTTTTTTTTTTTTTTTGTCTTTGTCTTTGTCTTTTTGAGACAGGGTCTCGCTCTGCAGTTCAGGCTGGCCTTGAGCTCACTTTTGTAGCCCCAGGATGGTCTCAAACTCGCATTGATCCTCCTGCCTCAGCCTCCTAGGTGCTGGGATTATAGGCATGAGCCACCATGCCCGGCTTCACCCAATTTTTATTTCAAATCTATGTAATAGGTTTTGTTATAAGATTATCCTTTGGGAACCTAAACAACATTAAAAAGTGATAATATGTTAAATAAAAAGATGACCCTTAGAATTATTTTTTAGATTTAATTTTAAAAATTAGGAAGCATACCACTGCAGAAAGTTTAGAAGTGTAGGACAAAAGACACAATTCACCTACTTGGGACCCTCCTCCTGTCCCTCTCTCAGACAGGACCTTTCTTTCCCCTCCACTAAATCTATTCTTCTCATAAAATATCTCCACACAATTCTTCCATTTTTGTGCTTTTTTGTATATGCATGCTTCTGTTTTTTTAAGGAATCACTAAGTAAAATAAATTCACACTGGAAAAATTCCAACTGCAAATATAGAGTGTTTTCACATCTATGTTTCTTCCCTAATCTCATGCTGCTTCTTCAAAAGAATCAGTAATACCTTTTATCAGTGCAATCAAGTATGCATTAGTATGCGTAGTTTTCATGTAACATGGTTCTTATATGCAGCCATGTTGTAGCCCGTGCTTCTCATGTTGTTGCATAATTTTCACATTTCACACTTGGCCTGTCATTTGTTTGACTTCTCGTTGATGTTTGAGTTATTTCTAAATTATTTTATATTCTGATCAACTTGACTGACTGTAGATTTTGGCATGCTTTTAGGTCATTTCCTTTTCATAGGATAGATTGCTACAAGTAGGTTGTTAGAAAAGATTGTTAAGTGTTTGGGGGTTTAAAAGGTACTATCCACGCTGTAGACAAAGTTGTGCCCCTTGGCAGAGTTGTGACATGTATTGTAGTTCTGTAGCAGCAAGACTTGTGATTGAAGTAGACATAGCAACCAGGTGCAGTGTATTCTTTTATTTTGCTGCATGAGGAAAAGCATTACACAAAGTTTCTGTTAGGTAAATCGAAGCTCACCTGTAGTCTTCTTACACCTCTACCTTTGCTACTTTTTACTCTGAAAACTAGTTTAATGAAAAGAAAATAGCCACTTTGCCTGCCTGTTAGTTTTATGCCCAAAGCAAAAGCTGATTTACTTACTAGTCCTGAAAATATTAAATTTACTAAGGAAAACACAAAACAAAAATACTTTTGTTGCTCAAATATGGTAGTAAGTAGCTCACAGTAAGGTGCTTGTCACTTTCATGCTGAGCCCCGATCCTGCCATTTCATCTAATGCTCACCTTGTAAGTTTGCCTTGATGCCAAATGTTCTTGAATATAGTCTAGATGCCTGGTAAATTTAAATAAGGTTTCCTTTTTTCCCCTCTGTAACATTCTAACTCAGAAGTGAGTAGTTTCTACCAATATTTGTGAGATAGTGGTCCCTCACTTATCACAAAGGCTATGTTCTAGACAACCCCAAGATAAGTGAAAATCAATGAAGTAATGACATCAAATTTGTATATATATAAAATGTAATATGTAATATATAATATGTAATATATGTATGCTTTATAAACCCTTCCCATACTTATAAACCTTTTCCACACTTTTAAAAATACTTCTAATGTTCTTAACCATTTTCTAAACATATAAATCTATGTAATTTTAACAACATATGTATGCTGTATCATACTGTAAAATCCGGCAAAAAGCAAAAATCCACAATAAATAATTTTGTTTAATATTTTTTGAAACCTTGTGAAAGAGCGAATCCTCAAAAGTCAAACCACAAAATAGTGAGAAACTACTGTATGTATTACTTTATAGGCATTAGGTTTTATGAAATGGTCATTTCTTCATTTTGTCTTATGGTTAGAAACAAGGGCAGATGCAAAGTCAGCATTGTATTTTAGAATGTATAACTAATGCAGAAATTATTTAGTCCAGTGTTCTAATTTATAAATGAGAATTATTTAGGGATCCAAAGTAGCTTTTGAGAACCTGTAGAATCTGATTCTTTGCCAGGTAAAAGCTGACTCAAAATTTTTCATATGGGACCAGCCAGATATAGCTCAGCAGATTGAAGTGCCTGCTGAGGCAGACACAGGGGCCAGGGTTTGATCCCTGGGCCTGCCATGATGGCCCCACCCCAGGGGCGTGCTGAGACTGGGCATAGTGGTGTGTACTTGTAAGCTCAGGACTTCGGAGGCTGAAACCTGGAGGAACACTATTGAGTTTGATCTGTGTAGTGAGGCCCTACAAACCCTGTACTAAATACAAAGAAAAATTGCATTACAGTCATCCAGCTGTACCTCACTGTGCACTTCAAGGCCCTTGTCTTACACCTCTTTTACTCTGTTGCTGATAGTAGGGAATGTGCTTATTTTCAGCCTTGCTGTGGATTCTTCTGGAGAGCAGCAGGTGAGCTTGGCCATGCATGCCCTCTTTCTTATGGTGCTATTTGATTGAAGATAATCAAATCTGAACTTAAAAGTTGCTTCATGGAAAAAATAGTTCTTGAGTTCATATTTGCTTTTTCAAAAACTGCTCTTGCTCTTTTCCAGATTTTAAAAATTAACTTTACATATATATCTTTTTCTAATAAAAAAGCGCCCCCTTGAAGCAGTAAGCCGAGGCATCATGAATGTTCTCCCTGTGTATTTTTAGGATGTTTAATTGTAGTGTGGTGCAACTGCCAGACTTAGCACCAATGTGGAGGGCTCTGCTGTGCTAGGTGATTGCCTACCAAAAGTATAATGTTCTGAGCTTGAGTACTGCTTGCAGCCATGAGCTGCTACCCAGAGGCACTCAGTTTTCTGTGCATCTAAGGCCTTTCTTGAGACTTGGCAAGTGTTTATGTGGAATTTTCTCCTTTTGATTTTCTTTCTTTCTTTCTTTTTTTTTTTTTTTTTGTCTTTTTGAGACAGGGTCTTGCTATGCAGTTCAGGCTGGCCTTGAGCTCACTTTTGTAGCCCAGGCTGGTCTCGAACTCACACTGATCCTCCTGCCTCAGCCTCCCGAGTGCTGGGATTACAGGCGTGCGCCACCACGCCAGGCTTCTCCTTTTGATTTGCGGTTGTTTGTGTGAGCATAAAGACATTTGATTCTATTTGAAAATACCATTACTGCAGTTTACCTACACGCTAACTTTAAATGCCATTTTAAGTATGAACTGTGGGGGATATTTAAGTATCTGTACGTGGGGCTCTAGCCAAAGCTAATGTTAGTTGCATGGTTGGGTGTCTGAAGGATTAAATTTATAAAACACTTTATCTGTAGGGGTCCTTTTGTGTTGTGAATATCTTGTGGTAAAAGATGGCTGATAACATGTCATTTTTGAAATGCAAATTAAAGGCAGTTTTTAATATAAAGCAGAAGTTGTGTGCAAATTTACACAGTCCTGTTTTGATAACTTAATCCAACTTTTAACATGTTTGTATATCCCTTAATATAGTAACCCAAATTTTAAATGTGAACCAAAGATAAAATCTTTCTTAAAGTTCAAATTGACATTTTTCCAGAGCTTTTCGACTTGGGCATCACCAAACAATGCCTCAGTCACTTTAGGGAGCAGGGAGGTGTGGTCAATGTAATTTGTGCTTCAGGAGGTGATTTTATGCAGTGGAGTCCAGAAAATACTAATTGGAACTTGATTTAAATATATTCATTACTGGGCTACTCATCCTACTAGAAGGAGACAAGGTACATACTTATGCAATAAGGAATACCATTAAACATTTCAGGCGATAGAGTGAGGTCAGTGTTTAGGACAAGGTAGTAGTTGCAGACTTTATACATATTGTCACTTTGAGGATCATCCCATGTTGTTCATGTTTCCACTTGAAGAATGTTACAGAGCATTCAAGGAACTTGTCCTTTGATTTTGGTTTACCACCTTGGATACAATAGTATTGTTATCCTACAAGCCTCAAACGTTTTTAAAATTTGTTCTCAGAACAGTTTTCCCAAGACTCAGATAACAGTTTTACTACCTTATAGTTATTCCTGATTGTCTTTCAGAATCTGTCATGTAGTGTGATTATTTACTGTGTTAAGCTTGGCTCTAAATAACTGCCTAAATTTTCCACAAACTAATATTTACCTTCAGATGATGAAGAGTGACAGCACCAAAGAGATTCAAAGACTAGGACTTCTTAAATATGTCAAAAGGAAACAGAATCAAACTTGAAGTTAGATACAGAATCCAGCTGGCCATATCTGAGACATATTTTTAAAAAAATTATTGTATTTTATTTTTTTTCTTGTTTCAGAACTTTTGTTTGTTTATTTATTTATTCTTATGGCCGGCTCAGCCTGCCCTGATGGCAGGGCTGGCGCAGCATGTGGTGCTGGGGATGGAACCGCGGTCCCTGCAGCCGCCTAAGCTTTCCTAAGCAGGCGCTTTAGACCACTGAGCCATCCTGCCGGGCCCCCTGAGACATATTTTGAGGCACAAATTGAATGGCTGTAAGAAATTCTATTGGCACAGAACATTCCCTAGTCTATAATGATACAAATGAGCAATTAAATAAATGGATGCGAAATAGTTCTTCCTAAGAGTAGAATACCAGTTACTAAATGTAGAAGGGATGGTGAAACTTGCAAATTACTCTTTGGTGTAAGCAAGAATCTGTGGATGCTGATGTTAATGAGGAAAGCACAGGGGGAAATGTTACATTCATACATTTTTTAAAATCTCTGTCAATATGTACTTATTAATTTCTATTAAAAATAGCAACTTTATAGGGAGAAAACTTAGGCAATAAGTGATAACAACATCACTCAGGGCCAGTGAGATAGCTCAGCGGCCTAAAATGTCTGCTTAGGCAAGCTTATGTAAAGCGCAAAAACCGTGGTTCAATCCCCAGCACCACATGCTGCACCAGCCCTGCCCCAGGGTGAGCTGAGTCAGCCGCAAAAGAAAAAAAAAAGAAAAAGAAAATCAGTAACATTACCAGTCATCACACAGTGAAATCATGAACCTTCTGATAGTGTCTCAGTTACTTTTTGTTTGTTTGTTCGTCTTTTTGAGACAGGGTCTTGCTATGCAGTTCAGGCTGACCTTGGGCTCACTTTGTAGCCCAGGTTAATCTCAATCTCACACTGATCCTCCTGCCTCAGCCTCCCAAGTGCTGGGATTATAGGTGTGAGCCACCATGCCTGGCCTATTAGTTACTTTTTACTCATTGCTGAGACAGAAGCCTTCCCAGTGTGGTGTTTATAGGCAGGCTTTCTGTCAGCATTCTGGTCTTCTGAGCTCTGACCAGAATCTCCCATATAGTAGATCTGGAGGCATTCCAGCTCTTCACTAGTAGAGCTCTCCAAATCTCTTATCTTTTCTCATAAGCCATTCCTAAAAGTTCATAATCCACATTGTCAAATCACAGCAACGACCCCACTCTTGGTACCAAATTCTGTCTCAGTTGCTTTTTACTCTTTGCTGGGACAAAATACCCAACACCCAAAATGAAGGAAGGAAAAATTTATTTAGTTAACAGTTAGTGGGGGCTTTAGTCCATACTCTGCTGGCTCCAAGGCAGATGGCAGTAGTTCATGGCAGCAGAAAACAATGCAGAGCAGATGAGGAACAGCAGTTTCAGTGTCTGTCAAGCTTTTCTCTCTTTCCTTTCATGACAACTGAAGAGTAAGCTCCTCTTTCAAAGTGGTGCTGCAAATCTCAGAACTCCTCCAAGGCAGAAGCCATCCTCAACCCCTTTGCCCTCTTTGTGCTGAGTCACACTAGAGCAGGCCCACCCTGCTCAGGGCTCCCACACCCGAGAATATAGAATTGCTAAGCAATTCAGTTCAGCCTGGCTTTGGACATCTCAAGTGAACACAATGTATCAACCACCAAAATTCCCCACAATGATTGTAATCATTGTCTTGAAAACAGTTACTAGTGTTTAAATAAGAGGTGGTGGTTATTACTGGCTGCCAGGGCTTTAGTGACTGTGGAAGAGTGATTCTCTGTTGGAGGCAGCTTTGCTTTGGACAGACAGGTGGAAGATTCTGGAGACAATGTTGGATGACTACAGTGGGGTGCTCAGTGGTACTGACCTGTAATGGGTAGAGCCTGAGGATGTGTATAAAGTGATCACTTTTCCGCAAGCATTAGTATTGCTGAGGCTCAGAGGCTAGCATAACTTAAGTGTTTATTCAGTGAAATGAAAATGATTGTGGAGTGACGGCCTGAAAGGCTTTAGTTATGTATGGTAGGGCATACATGGCTAAAAAGTTAGGCAAGGCAGAATTATGCACCACATGCAATGCATTTCCAAGGAATTTGGACCTTATCTATTGAGCTTAGCATTAAAAAATGCACCAAATAAAGTATTTACATTTTAGTGACATTTAATTGGTAGTATTGGGGATGAAATCAGGGCCTACATTGAGCTACATTCCCAGTCCTTTTTACAGACTTTTTAAGAATCCGAGAACAGAATTTTGGCTGTGTGCCCAGGATAGGCTGGAATTTGTGTTCCTCCTGCCTCAGCCTTCCAGAGTGCAGGGATTTGTAGTTGACTAATAGTTTAGATAGTATTATTTCAGCATTGAATAGGATTTACAGGGGCTGGGGATATAGCTCAGTAGAATAAGCACTTGGCTGGCAAATGCAAGGACCTGAGCTCAATCCCCACTTCTAGGGGGAAAAAAAGGATTTACAGTAATAGGTATTCCCTGGCAGCTACTGAAGAGTGCTTTTCCTTAGATTTATCAGTGGTATAGAAGTGGTTCTTTATGAGGAGAGAGCTTCTATATTCCAGATTGGAAGCAGACATCTCTAAAAGAAAAAGTAAGTAGTTTTATATAGTAAAGATTTGGTTTTAGCAAGAAATAAAAAATATGAAGTAAGTCAACATAGTGACCTCTCTGTTTCTGTCTCTCATTTTATTTGGCTAGTGCTAGTTTGCAGCCCAGATTTTATGTATACTATGGTAGTGCTCTATTGCTGAGCTGCAGCTCTAGCTCATAGTGGACTCCTGTCTATGGACAAGGAAGTGTTATTTTTTTTTTTTTGTCTTTTTGAGACAGGGTCTCGCGATGCAGTTCAGGCTGGCCTTAAGCTCCCTTTTGTAAAGGAAGTGTTATTTATCCAGATATTTTGAAAATTCTTCATAATTATTTGAAATAAGTGGTATATTATTTCCAATTTTAATGTTTAAAAATAGCAGGAAATGCATGTATAGCTAACTTGCCCAGCGGTTGCTGTTCAGGAGGGAAGCTGCCAGCGGAGGCACGCCCTCACTTTCCTTAGGTGCTTCCAGGCTTGAGTGTGCTGTTCCCCATCTCCCTCACCCATACCTGACAGCATCATTTATGATCAGTGCTGCTGAGGGAAGCTGTTGGCAAATAAACCTGCTATTGCAGTTTGCAGGCTACTGTGATGTTACACCACCAGATACAGTTTTTACTGTTGAATGCCATACTGTGGGAAAGCTGTGGCCAAAAAAAAAAAGGAAACTTGAATACAAGATTTTCCCTAATAGCTGGAAAAAAGATTGCTTTTCCTTAGAATTATTAGTGGCATAGAAAACAAATGGCTAACCGGGCGTGGTGGCGCATGCCTGTAATCCCAGTACTCCGGAAGCTGAGGCAGGAGGATTGGTGTGAGTTCAAGACCAGCCTGGGCTACAAAAGTGAGCTCATGGCCAGCCTGAACTGCATAGCGAGACCCTGTCTCAAAAAGAAAAAAAACAAAACAAAACAAATGGCTGCTTCTTCATGACTCAGGACTTGACATAATTTGTTAACATAAGTGTTAAGGACCTCTAGACCAGTGATGGAGATCTTTTAGCAATTTCAAAGATACAGATGGCTCACTGCATCACTCACTGTGGTGTGAGTTCACCACTACTGCTCTGCATTTTGGCTAATGAGGAATGTTATCAGAAGTACAACATAGGGCCAGCCAGCTACCTCAGCAGATTAAAGTGCCTGCATAGGCAGATGCAGAAACCAGAGTTTGATTCCCATTGTACCCTCCCAGCCCTGTCCCCCAGGGCATGCTGAGCCAGCAGTTGAGACCAGGGGTGGTGGCACACACCTGTAATCCCAACTCTTGGGAAGCAGAAAACAGGAACACTATGAGTCTGATCTGTATAGTGAGACCCAGTAGACCCTGTACTAAATGCATTTTTTAAAAAGTACAACTTATTGCAAATATCTTAATGAAGCAATAATTTCAATAATTATATTTGATGTTTTAATAAACATTGTAATTTATTTACAACAGTGTATTAAAACAATGGGAGGACTATTCCTGCTTTGTTTTCTAAAAGATCAATAGTGCTTCTTCCTGAAATCAAAACTTCTTTACCGTTGCAGAGAGAAATCACTTTGAAAAATTGCCTAATCTCCATTAATGATTTGGCTTTCATGCAGTTGTGTTGGCAGTTTTTGTGCTGATATATTTACTGTAATTTGGTGACATACGATTTTGTATTATTTATATTGTCTAATGGTTCCTATTCATGGCTTCCTTGAACTATATTTAGAATAGTTTAGGCATTCACATAGAGAAATGAAAGTAAGATTAAGTTCATTAAGTGTTTTGCATCAGTTTTTTGTTTTCTGTTTTTGGTATTTAGTACAGGGTCTATAGGGTCTCACTATACAGATCAGACTCATAGTGAGTGATCCTCCTGTATTCAGCCTCCCAAGCACTGAGGTTACAGGTGAGCACCACCACACCCAGTTTCATTTGACATTTCAACACATCCTGGGTATGGGGCCAGCATGGCATGCCAATGACTGAATCCCGGTCCCTGCACTTGTCTAAGCAGGCGCTTTAGTCCACCAGCTGTCTGGCTGAGTTGCACTGAAATTTTTTGTAGAATTGTATTAGCTACTTTTCACTCGTTGCTGGGACAAATACCGAAACACTCAAAATGAAGGAAGGAAAGGTTTATTTAGCTCACAGTTCATAGAGGTTTCAGTCCATATTCGGCTGGCCCGAGGCTGAGTAGAGCAGCGGGGGGAGAGCATCCAGTACCTGGCGGCAGAACAGCAGCAAAATGGTGGCAGAGGCAGCCAATCAATCAGGGCAGCAGAGCAGCAGCAACAGCTCCAGTCTGTCTCTCAGTTGCTCTTTATATTACATTCAGGCTCTCTGCCTTAGGATATCTGCCCTAGACCACACCCAGAGTCTCAGCCTTACCCAGACCGATAATCCCATCAGTACTAAAACACAATCCCATGAATCAAGTCTCAATCTGTAGAAGCCACGCCCCATGGTTGCATGAGGCTTTGGAGGGACAACTAGATATAAACCATCACAAGGGTAATCCCTTTTTTTTTTTTTTTTTTTTGTCTTTTTGAGACAGGGTCTTGCTATGCAGTTCAGGCTCGCCTTGAGCTCACTTTTGTAGCCCAGGCTGGTCTCGAACTCACATCGATCCTCCTGCCTCTGCCTCCCGAGTGCTGGGATTATAGGCGTGCGCCACCACGCCTGGCTAAGAGTAATCCCTTTTTAAAAAATTTTTAAAATGTATTTAGTACAGGGTCTACAAGGTCTCACTACATAGGTTGGATTTGTAGTGATCCTCCTGTTTTCAGCTTCCCAAGAGCTGGGATTACAGGTGTGCACCACCCTGCCAGTCTCAGTCTCTGTCTCAGTGTGCTCCTGGGGCAGAACTGGCACTGCACGCTGGTGATTAAACCCTGGCATTTGTGCTGGATAACCCCTTGTTAAGCAAACACGAGTTGAATCGGAATCCAGACGCTGAGGCAAAACGGGTTCAGAAGTCTGTATTCAGAATGCAAAAGGGGTGAAGGCTGGGCTTTTGAAGCATTATACTCTTCTTAGTGAAGGAATGTAAAAGGCATACGATAGTGACAGAGGGTGATGCTGTAGAGCTAAAGGCTGGAAATTTAACCTAGAAGCTTTGGGAAATGTGCATGAAGAGAGAATGCAAAGTAGACTGGAGCTGAGAATCTGATTTGGGGATTATTTCCGTTCACCACCATCCTTGCCTCCACCTTCCACACATAGGCATGTACACCTATGTGTGTGTGCACGCGTGCGCGCACACATACACAACCACAGCAGGAAATACAGATGGCAGCATGATGGAGAAATGAGAATGTCAAGACGTAGTCGGAAATGAGTTGGGGCTGCATATAGAGACAAAGTCAACTATTAATGAAGCAGTGATGTAAAGAAAAGTGCTTGGGCCCCTGTCATCTGGAGGAGCACTGGCATGACCTATCCTCTCAATTCAGGTACAGACTAAGCCAGGAGGTGTGAGACATAGACAAAAGATGTAAAGGAGGTGGAGGGTAAGCACTCTAAGCTGAGCTCACTGGAAAAATCAGACAGTGCCAAATGCAGTTGAAGCTTTATTGCTGTCATGCAAAGTGCCAAAGCGCATAGCTGGCGTCAGGGCTCAGGGTTTTTCCTACATTGGGGAATAAGCCCAGGACCACCATACAGAACTGTAGTCTCCCCCTTTCCTATTGTTTTTCATTATTTTATTAAGAGAATACAAAAATGGAAAGAAAGAACATTAGAAACAATCCAGAATTTCACTGAATAATAATAGGAATTTGACAGCGGTTGTATTACATAATGTTATCTTCAAATTAGTTGTTTAGATTATCAGATGTAAATATGAAAAATTGATTTTAAAATGGTATAAGAAATCAAACAGAAGAGAAATAGAAACAAGTTAAGCAT
Source organism: Myocastor coypus (assembly GCA_004027025.1). NCBI lineage: Eukaryota > Metazoa > Chordata > Mammalia > Rodentia > Myocastoridae > Myocastor > Myocastor coypus. The sequence goes on along the minus strand of PVJA010017541.1, from coordinate 7,248 downwards.
TAACTACTCCTTTCAGTAGACTAGCAGAAATCAGCAGTATAATTATCCAAGTTATCCTGCATATATACATAAATATATTTTTCCCTTTTGTCCTTTTCCTCATCCAGTTTTTCCTTTCCATTGAACAGAGTCTTTCCCTTTCACAGTATCTACTGTACCTTTCCGATTCGTCATTTTTGAGATAAGGTCTCACTAAGTCACTAAGTTGCACAAACTGGGCTTGAACTTGTGATCCTCCTGCTTCAGCTTCCCAGACTGCTGGGATTACACATGTGCACTGTCATGCTTGGCTCTAGTCTAGGAATTCTCAATGTTCTACTTTCCTAACGTATTTCCACTGATTAAATAGGCACAAATATCAGGGACCAACCAAATGTGGGGCTCACAGGAAGCTGGTGCTTTCATTACAAGTGCATGACAACTCTTCATTATGTAGGAAAGAGCCAAGCGCATTTTCTTCTAAGAATAAATTATATGTATTTTAAAAAAAACACCGCTTTCACTTTAATGTTAGCCTAATGAAGTAATGTTTTTGTTGAACCAAATAGCACAGATTGCTCATGTGGGAGTTTTGAAATACAGTGTATGTTCTTAGTGTGAAGAAAAACTATTGATTTTTCTTAAGTAAATTGTAAACCTAATTTGTGGAGCAAAGCTCTTTATTCTGCTGCTAGCCTTATGTGACCCAAGAAAACAGGACAAGAAGCACTGCTTCTTGACTGTAGCGAATTTTGCCATGGGTAAGAACACATGAGAAAATAACAGGTTTAATTAGATCTACTATCAGAGCCCAACGTGTCCAAGGTGATAACAGGGATTGGGTCCTAGAGTCACTTCCCTTGTTCAAAAACCATTTTATTAGAGGCAGAACTGCTACAGGAGTCCTAGGGAGACTTCCCAGACCCTAATGCTTTCCTTTTGCACCCTGACAGGCCTCCCTGTGCCTCTTTTCCTATAACAGGTGCAGAAGGGCTCCTCCCCTTTGGAGCTAACTCCCTTTCTAGCACTGGGGAGACCGAGGGGCAGAATTGGCTGCATATTCATAGGGCTCTGTGTAGAATGGAAAGGCCTCGTTAAAAGTTATTAAGAAAGTCAAGACAGCAGCATCAGAATATTTAATGCACCTTGGGGGCCCTGTAAACCTCTATGTCTTTGGCCCATAAAGCCAGCCCACTGTGTGGGTTAGGCTGTGGTGTTTCCCTTTCAATCGAGGTCTCGTGGGGTGTAGAGGGGCTGGCTGGCCCCCACCTGGAAGGAAGGAGAGGGTCTGAGCTGGCTGCTGTTTCTGTGCCCCCCACCACACCTGGTTTGGTGCTGAGAGAGGAGCAGTTTCCATCCCATTCTGCACACAGTTGACTGCATTCAGGGGAGCATCGTTGACCCAAGACTGGGTAAACTTCTCCAGCCCAGCCTGGAATGCCAGTGGGACAGTACAGAAGCTGATGGGAGAGGCATTCGGGGAGTCTGGTGGGGCTGGTGTCATGGAACCACATGTGGAAAGTAGTGTTAGAGATAGGGAGAGTTTGCGCAGGGAAAAGAGGCAAGACTAGGAAATGTTCAGTGCCGGGATAGCACAGTCAGTTCTCATTATTTATGGTAGTCATCTTTCATAAAATTGTTTGTAATGCTGAACTAGCAAATGTAGAGCCATTGATCGTGGGAGAAAAATACAGGGCGAGGTTTCTAGGTGCTTCTGCCCCTCACAGTTCTCCAGCCAGTCAGTGAGTGGCCGTGGTTCTGTGTTTCTGTTTGGAGTGCCTTCCTTGGCATATGCCGATGACTCATCCATCCCTCTCATTTCCAGCAGTGTTCATGCTTGGTAAAGGTCTCATGGCAAATTTCCCCATAAGGAACATCACAGCCGCCTTGTACTTAGGGACACCCGACACCTCGTACTGTGCTTGGGAACTGGTTAACAGGTAAATCTCCAGAAACGAGAAACATGTGGCACTATGTTGACTAAAACAGATGCTTCTTTACAACTCGGGAGCTGAAGCAAGGAAAGGGGCTCACTGCCCTCTCAGCCTCTGCAGGAGGGCACACATCAAGAAGACACAGACCTTCCATTCTTGGTGTCCGAGACTGACCATGAAGTGCCACAAGTGTTGATTTTAGGTAAAATAAATTTGAACAAGTAGATACATTTGCAAATACAGAGCCTGTGAATAATGAAAATTAACCATACTTTGAATTTCAGCTACTAGTAACATGTAGTAGTGAACACGTCCATAATACAAAATCAGCTATAAACATGGCAGAGAAGTTCACACGTTTCAAGGCAATGCAGCAGGACACAGTACTGAGGCAGTGTTTATTTGGGAGCATTGGTTCTGAAGACTTGGGGAAGAAAAACACTCTGTCGGCATTTCCAAAGGAAACCTAAAGTGCATATATGGTCTAAGAGAATGTGAACAAGGTGCTGGTGGGTTTGATATCAGATTGTGCTAATAACAGTTGTTAAGTGTAACTAATTACAATGGGTAAAAATAAAATATCCAGCTAATAACCAGTTGCATTTGATTCAGTTCTTGAGTCATACCATGTAAACAAGATTAAAAGGAAGTCAGGAGATGAAAAGGGTTCAGGTGGGAAAGGGCGTAAGGGCTTTGTGAGGTTTTAAAGGAAATGGATGCAGCCCCAAACATTATCCTTAACTTTCCAGTGAGAGAAGCTCTTTTGGAAAGGAGAATTCAGGTAGCATTTGTGATACAGTGTTGACATCCTGGAAGTGAGAACTGTGTATCTTGAAATCATGCTCTTCTGAATGAATGTCAGTTTTGTGTTCTGAATGTTTTGAAACACTGATGTAAAGACTATTTTTTATGAAATAAACAGATTAGATAAGGCAGTGCTTGATGTTGACAAGATAATTGAAAATGGTATCTTATGAAAATTTCAGTCACTCATATAATAGGTGTGGTTTTTATTTTTTCTGTGAAGGGTGCTTATTTCAGTGTTTTGAGGTTTCTAAATTTTGTTTTGATTTCTACTTTGGTTTAACTAAATTGCCTGACATTACTTTGAAACAATTTGTGCAGAGATGGTACAATACCTGGGTGGCATGTACAATTGCTTTCATGTAGAAAGTTTGAAGGAGACATACAGGTAGAGCTTGGTGATAAAGTACTTGTACAGCTTAGCGCACTGACTGCATCTGTGGATTCTGTCAGTCCCTTGCAACAAAAACAAAGTGACAGATTTAACCAGGCTTTAATATCGTTTTAAAATCTATTTTTCTGAATTCTGAAACCCCATTGGGTTTTATATAGCTTGGCAGGCTTTGGGGCCATGGCTTTGTTTTGTAATGATTTATCCCAGCCCTTCCCAAAGCCTGCTTCCTGCCCCTTGTAGTCTTCTAGTGAGCATGAGGTCCCCTTTCTTTTTTGGTCCTATTTTTCTTTTTATTTGGAAGTTTTCTTCCAAATAACTTCTGACTTACTGAATCAAAATTGAGTACTAATTGACTATGAGGAAATCCTAATTTCATTTGTTTTTATTGTAAATAGCCTGCTCAGTGGGCTAAATTTTAGAAGATTTTTTTTTCTAGATTATTTTCTCTGTTCCCCACAGCAGTGGTTCCAGAAAGATAAAGGTAAAATAAACATCAGTTGTCTCACACAGTATCGACACACATGGGTCATGTTGCCTTTGCAAAATGTCATTTATGCAAATAGAGTGAGTTGTACTCAGGTATGTTCTGGGCTCCGAGCTAAGCACTGTTGGGATGGAGTCTTTCCCAGTCCTGGAGAGGAGGAGAGGCTCGAGAGAAGATAAAGCAGTGTGATGGGTGTACAGGGCGCGCCAATAGAATGTAAGGGATGCTGTGCCCACCCATTTTTTCATGACTGTAACAAAGCTCCTGAAGCAGGTTGGCTTTGTAATTAGAAGTTTAGCTCACAGTTCTGGAGACCAAAGTCTAGACAGCAAGGCATTTGCTCTGCCCAGGGCCTCCCTCTGATGGATGGCAGTACTGGGAGCAAGGGTAGATGGGAGAGGTCACGCGTAGAGAAAGAAAGCCAGAGGGAGGCTGAGGCCCTGCAGTCCCTTTGGAAGACTCTCCTGACCTCCACGAGCCTGCCTCTCAACAGTATTCTCAATGCCCCCAGTTGCCGAACCTTTTGAGTAGGATGGAGACAGCGCCCAGATCATAGCAGGCACATAACCCGTACGTGGCAGAGAAGGACACTTGAAGCAAGTGTAAAAGATCACTCACGTTGCCAACCCACATGTCTTCTATGATGAAGGACCAACTGTGAGTAAGAGACAGTCTCTGCTGACTCAGACCTGCACCCCAGGGTGGTGGTTACCAGGCCCAGCTCTACCCACTCACAGCTCAGAAGCCAAAACTCAGGAGCCCAGAATTGGTGAGAAGGAAGTTGTTCAAGGGGTGACACTCGGAAGCTGGGACTGTCATCCTCAAAGTGTCCATCTCAGGGAGCTGACTGCTGTGGGGCACTTTCATAGGGGCAGGAGGACACTGCAGAAGGACTGTGCGCTAAAGAGCTCTTGAGTACCCAGGCTGTGTGTTTCTTTCATTTCTTCCTTGACTAGAATGTTGCCACTGACCTGGAGTGAGTTTCTTTGTATTTTTCTTGTTTTTCTGCTAGTACTGGGGATTGAACCCCGTTGCTCGCCTTGAACACTGGCCAGCTGCTCTCTACCATGGAGCTACATCCTCGGCCCTTTCTAAGTATTTGATTTGACACAGGATTTCCCTAAGGCCTCACTAAACTGACCCTGCTGGCATGGAACTTGTGATCTTCATGCCTCAGCCTCTTGTGTAACTGGGATTACTACAGCCACACACCGTTGATCCTTTAGGCAGACACGTTACCTTTCTGTAAGTTAAACCTCACAGACTCACACACTTGGTGCTCATTGATGCCTGAGTCTAAAGAATAAGCAGGGTGTTTTCATTCTGCTGTCATCTGAAGGTCACCAGATGTTCTCATTCTGGAGATGTACAGATTTTTCAGCAGCTAACGTCTCAGTCACTTAGGTACAGCTTTTTTTTTTTTTTGATTTAGAGTGCTCAGCAAAGGGAGGGCACCAAGCTGGGCAGGAGGCATGGGAGAGGATTTAACCTTATGAAGGGCACCTGGCCGAGGAGAGGCCCACAGCATGAGGCAGATAAAAGGCAAGGCCATGGGAATTTAGCAGTTCTTGTAAGGAAAGATGCTCTGAAGACGACAAGGAGAAGAAAGGTCTGAGGAAGCCACCGAGTGGATCCAGGTAGATGTGTTAGTGACACTGTGAGTGCCCTGCGGAGCCTTGTGGGTTTCTTCGGTTGCATCCGTTGGGCCAGGTGAAGTAGAGGAACTGTAGAGTTCAGGATTTTCTTAGTAAATGGGCACTGACAGTGAATGGTGAATTTTGGTCCCTCACTGAGGCCGAGCTAATTGGGAAGGAAAGCAGGTTCAGGTTCTGGTAGGAGTAGTGAAGGTGGTCAAGTGGTTGCATTTCAGAGATGGGTCATGTGGATGTTGGAAGGCCGACTGAGCTCAGATGGAAAGCGGGAGACCACAGGAAGGTCTTATTTTAGGATTCAGAAGTGCAGTCCCTCATGATTGCCTACGAGTGGCCGGGGACTGTGGTGCCTGGGGTAGAGCTGGAGAGGAGGTCGAGACCGTTGTGGAATCTGTCTTATCACCCATAATCATATGGGGGAAGACAGGTAGGAAGCAAGCTTTAAAAACTCAAGGGGAAGAGTTATTATCAGGATTGACAAAGCAACCGGGCGTAACGAGATGTTGTGCTCTTCAAAAGAATAAAGCTTTGTTTGCATTTAGTTTTGCTTTTATAAACTATAGTGGTAGAAAAGTGGGAGTATGTGGAGGTGCCCGGTGCTTCGTTGTAGCCCTAAAGACATAACATTGGAAGGAGAAGCAGCGTCGGGGGCGTCCGGAGGGGGCTCTAACGTGTGGCCCTTCCACATAGCAATGGGTCAGTGGCAGACTTCAAGGCAGGTTTCCTGGCTGTGTGTCAGGAGGACTTTGCTCTAGCTACAGAAGCATAAAGGTCACGAGATTAAAAAAGACACCACAAATCTGTCAAGAAGCCAAGCAAGCGTTCCTTGGATGGACACTGTTGGTACTGTAGCCATCGTGTGAAGTTATATGCACAATGGACCAAGTGTCTGGGTCTCCATGTTGGCAGTTTTACATTCGCCTTTAGACAGCCAGTCTTTGAAATGCCTTGCTCCCTGAATGATTGCTCCCAGATCTCCATCTGCAAGCGCTTCTCCTACGTGAGGACTCCCCGTTCTCGCACAAATGCCATGTTCCTCTTAGTTCTTCTATGCACGTGGGTCTTGCCAGCGATTAGAACTGTTGCTAGGAAACCAAACCTGCACCTCATCCCTGGAGGTCTTCAAGATATCCTTGTTTCACGTGAATTTCCTTGAAGCCTTCCTTTACCTTAGTGGTTACAAATAAGGCTGGAGTTCATTCCTGGATCAGCTTCTTGTTGTTGTTGTTATTTGTGGTACTGGACATCGAACCCATACTAAGCTGCATTCTTAGCCCTTTTTTATTTTGAGACAGTCTTGCTAAGTGGCCTAGGGTTAGGTTTAAATTTGGGATCTTCCTGCCTCAGCCACTCAAAGTGCTGGGATTTCAGGCATGCATGTGCCACCATGCAAGTCTAGATTCAGTCTTTATTAGTGACATGACCTTCTTCGAAGTATTTAACCTCATTGTCCTTTTTAAAACTGCGAATGAAGTAAGGCTTATGCTAATACACTTGTAGCAGATACGCTTGTAGCAGGTGGTACTTGATAATGTGATTTGCATCAGTATCTCCAGAGGTCCTGGAAATTGTCATTGCAGAAGCGTCTTGGAGCTGATAGTTGAGGGTGGGAAAGGGAATGAATATTCAGAACCCATTGTCCTAGCAGGAGTGGTCTTGATGTTCTCAACTAGGAGCTGACCTGTTGGGAACCATTCATCCATGGACTCTGTAGGCCCACCGAAGTAAAAGCAAGGACTGTGAATAAGCTGGCTATTCTGTTTCTGTTTTGTTTGTTTGTTTGTTTGTTTTCTGTGACACTAGGATTGAATGCAGGGCCTGAGCATGCATGTGCTGTACCACTGAGCTGCACCCCAGCCCTGAAATCGGGCTGCCATGAGAGACTCTTGGGGAGACTTAAGGAGGGAGGGGAGGAAAGCAGGCTCATAGGTTCCCTCCTCCTCCTCCTCCTCCTCCCTCCCTCCCTCCCCTTCCTCACCTTCCCCTGTCTCCCCGTCCCCG
>PVJA010017540.1:0-41477 GCA_004027025.1 Myocastor coypus | reverse complement strand
CTGCTTTGTCTGCTTCCAGTCACTTCGTTGTTTAATCCATAACACAGTCAGCTGTGTTATGCCCTTAAGTTCTTGTTTTCTTCTTTAAAGTTCTTATATTAGGGAGACTATACGATATTTACACATATAGGTCTGGTTTATTTCACTAATGAGTATATGTTCAATATACATCCATTTATATATGAAGTCTTCAAACTTACCATTCTTTATGGATGAGTAGTATTCCATTGTATAAAAATACATTTTTTTTAACCATTCTTCAAATGATGGACATTTTGGTTGTTTCCAAGATTTGGCTATTACAAATTGGGCTGCTATAAACATAGGTGCACAGATATTGCTATGGTATGAAGTTTTCAGTTCTTCTGGGAAAATTCCCAGTAGGGGGATAGCGGGATTGAACGGAACTTCCAATTCCAGTTTTGTAAGGATCCTCCACACTGCTTTCCATAATGGTTGCACCAATCTGCATTCCCACCAGCAGTGGAGAAGGGTTCCTTTTTCTCCACAGCCTCTCCAGCATTTGTTGCTGGTTGATTTCTTTATGATGGCCATCCTTACTGTGATGAGGTGGTATCTAAGTGTTGTTTTGATTTGCATTTCACAAATAACTAGCGATGTGGAGCATTTCTTCATGTATTTGTAGGCTTGCTGTATTTCTTTCTCTGAGAAGTGCGTGTTCATCTCAGATGCCCATTTCTGGATTGGGTCTTTGAATTTTGGGACCCTAGTGGTTTTTAGTTCTTTGTACATTCTAGATAGAAGACCTTTGTCTGAGTACTTGTTAGTTATAATCTTTTCGAAATTTGTGGGTCGTCTTTTCACTTTGTTAGTGATTTCCTTTGACATGCAGAAACTTCTTAGCCGGAGGAGGTCCCAACTGTTGATGCTTTCAAGTGTTAACGTGCAATTTGATTTCCATCCATGAACTCTTTACCTACTCCGATGTCTTCAAGATTTCCTCCCACTTTCTCTTCCAGGAGATTTAATGTATCACTTTTAATATTTAGATCTTTAATCCATTTTGACTTTGTTTTCTTGCATGGTGATAGACTAGGGTCAAGATTTAGTTTTCGGCATGTAGAGAGCCAATTTTTCCAGCACCATTTGTTAAAGAGGCTGTCTTTCTTCCAGTACACATGTTTGGCCCCTTTGTCAAAAATAAGGTGGCTAAGTGTGTTTGTATTTGCTTCTGCGTCCTCTAGTCTATTCCATTGATCTTCAGGTCTATTCTTTTGCCAATACCATACTGATTTTATTACTGTAGCTTTGTAGTATAACTTTAGGTCAGGAATTGTAATGCCTCCTGCCGTACCTTTATTGCTGAGAATTGTCTTTGCAATTCTGGGTCTTTTTTTGGTTCCAAATAAATTTTTGGAATGACTTTTCCAGCTCTGTGAGGTATGTCAGTGGTATTTGGATAGGAATTGCATTAAATCTGTACAACAATTTAGGGAGTATGGCCATCTTCACAATGTTGGTTCTTCCTATCCAGGAGCAGGGAATATCTTTTTATTTCCTGAGATCTTCTAAGATCTCTTTTTTCAGAGTAGTATAGTTTTGATTGAAAAGGTCTTTTACTTCCTTAGTTAGGTTGATTCCCAAGTATTTCATTTTCTTCGGTGCTATCATAAAAGGTACTGTTTCTCTAATTTGTCTCTCAGTGTGTTTGTTATCTGTGTAAAGGAATGCCACTGACTTTTGTGTGTTGACTTTGTAACCTGCTATGTTACTGAATTTGTGTATTAATTCCAGTAGCTTATTGGCGGAGTTCTTTGGGTCTTCTAAGTAGATTATCATGTCATCTGCAAATAATGAAAATTTTACTTCTTCTTTACCTATTCTTATTCCTTTTATTTCTCTTTCTTGTCTAATGGCTGTAGCTAGTGACTCCAGAACTATATTGAATAGAAGTGGCGATAGGGGGCATCCTTGTTCCTTTTGTTATTTTAAAGAATGAGTCATTTATAATGTCTCTATGCATCTTGTGTCACATGTTTTGATCCTTCAGGATTACAGGGAGAGTGAGAATATGACAATTATAGATTATTTTATCTATTCATGTGTTTAACCTGATTATTTCAATTAATATTAAGTGAACACAAAAAGTTCATTTTGGAATTTGGAGATTCAGAAACTGGAATCAGTCCATAGACTTCTTTCACCACAGCTGGCATCTGCCTAAAGAAGCAGAGCTTGTCCCTCTGTCTGTCTTGCAGCTAATACACCTGGTAATGACAGAGTCAGAGTCCAGGGTGGCTGTGTTCAACTGTCGTCCTCCTCCTTTCCTTGGTCCATTCTCTTTTTTTTTTTTTTTTTTTTGTCTTTCTGAGACAGGGTCTCGCTATGCAGTTGAGGCTGGCCTTGAGCTCACCTTTGTAGCCCAGGCTGGTCTCGAACTCGCACCAATCCTCCTGCCTCAGCCTCCCGAGTGCTGGGATTGCAGGCGTGAGCCACCACACCCGGCTTCTTGGTCCATTCTTGATACCCTTCCTGGATCCTATCCAGGCAACAAGGGGAGGAAGAGGACAAGGCGTCTTGCAGGTCAAGTTCTTGGCTGGCACATCTTGGAAAAGTGGTTATTCATGGGAGAACTGAGAAGATGCAAAATATATCAATAAAAATGGGCTTCACCACCATAAATGAAGGAACTTATATTGGAGATATGAGTATAAACTAACAGGTTTCACGAAAGATACTATAGTGCACTATATCATATGCTATGCTATGCTATATTATGCTATGCCATGGTATGCTATGCTATGCTATGCTACACTATACTATACTATATACTTTTTTCTAACTCTGTCTTCTGAGAAGGCCAAGAACAATGATTATCTTGGTAACAGAGGGAATGTGTTTAAAGATTGCCCTTTATTTTGAAGTCCTGTACTAGGCAGACATTCTGTTACTGGCCACGATACCTGACACCCACTATGTAATGAAAAAGAGGTTTAATTTGACTCGTGTTTTAAGAGAGTACAACTCATGGTCTGCTGACTTCAGGTCAGGACATTGGCTGGGGAAGGACACAGTGGAGGAAGGCTGCTGAGAACCAGGCAGCTGAGAATAGCGGGGGATCTGTGGGAGGGAGCCAGAACCCAGCCTTGAGGCCCCCTCCAAGGCTCCAAGACACGCCTACAAAGTGGCGTCCCACCAACTACCCAGCCAGATCTCACTGTTGGGCAGGTCGGCACTTTCCTCCTGATCACAATAACCTGTAATTATAAATTATTACTAAATCAGTTACTACCAATTATCAGGATACCTTTGTAGCATCATAAATCCAGCTCCAGATCATTCTCCTGAAAGCACAGGAAGAGATTCTTAGTATCACTAAGCATCAGCAAAGTACATCAGAACCATAATAGATGCCAGCTCACACATACATGTCAGGACAGTCATTATTTAAAAAAAAAACAAAAGATATAGATAGATAGATAGATAGATAGATAGATAGATAGATAGATAGATAATCTTGGAGACATTGAAGCCCTTGCACATCATTGGAATAGATACTATTGAAAACAATGTGGAGGGTCCTCAAAAAAATTTTTAAATGAAAAAATGCACCTACTTTATTCTATAGGAACCATACTTCTGCACATTTGTGGAAAATAATTGAAATTGGCATCTCAAAGTGACAATGCACCCCTACATTCCCTGCAGCATCGTTTGCAATAGCCAAGATGTGCCAACAACCCATCTGTACACCGACAGATGTTGGACATACAGAATGTGGCATGAACATGCAACGGAATTCTATGTAGACCTACGTAAGAAAGGGAGCTCCACAATGTGGACAAAATGAACGAATCGTCAGAGCTGTATTCAGCGAAATAAGCCAACTACAGCCCATTCCATACGGATAAACATTTCATCATTTCACTTGTATATAGTATCCCAAGTAGTCAAATGTATGGTGTCCAATAGAACTGTAGCTGCCATAAGGAACTACCAGAGATGAATGTTCTAAGAAATAACTACTCTTGCTTTTGAACATGTGCTAAAAGTTAAGAAAATTAAGGGAAGATTGAGGAACTTTTATAAATTGAAAGAGACTGAAAAAATATTTAAATGTAGCACATACCCATAAATTGTACACAGGACTTACATTAAGTAATATTATTGGGATACCTCGGAAGGTTAGTGGAGTCTGGGAATTATATGACACTATTAGATCAAAGATAATGTTACTAACCTTTAAAGTCAGAGTATGCCAAAAATGTATACATCCTTCAGCAGCTCAGATACTGATAACTATGCAAAGCTGGTGTCCCCCACTCTAATCACCTTTTGTAGTTGTAGACATCAAACATAACATGTATTAATCGCCTGAGGTCTCACCAAATAAAGGATTGAAACATTTATGCAAGTTTCTGTTTTTCTTATATGTACATTCTTGGCAGTCTCTGACTTTATCTGTATCAACATATAACTGACAATGTTCTTCTTACGAAATGCACACATGTGGGTGACATAATCTGATATTCGTTTCTAGTTTATTCTCAAAGATTATACGGGGGCATAATGGTCTATCTCAGTGACACATGTACCTTTGAAGCTACTTTAAAAAGTAAAAAGTGAAACAAAAGACTTTAACCAAAATGTCTAGGTGTCCCCCCAAAGCCTCCTGCAGTCATGGGGTGGCTTCTGCAATTTGTGATTGGTTATTGTGGGTGTGGGTGCTGCACCTCCCCTGGGGCAGGAGATTTGCATTTCAGTGTAAGGAAGGAAGAGAAGTTAGCTCCTTGAGCAGCTAGCTATCCCTGCACTCTTGCTCTTCTCTGTCACCAGGAAAGGTTGCCCTCTGCCATGTGCCACTCTGCCTTGGAGCCAGCTGAGTATGGACCGAAACCTCCAGCAACTCAATAAACCTTTCCTTCCTTCCTTTCGAGTGCTGGGCGTTCATCCCAGCAACAAGAAAAGAGTAACTGAGACGCAAAGTGTGACGTAATATCCTAATTCTCAAGGTCAGAACTATGGCACAGTGGGAAAGCTCATGTAACCACAAGGAGCAGCCGCATCCACAAATTCTGGTGGCTATTTTGTTAAATAACCCTACCTACGAAGGATAGCTGTGTCATTTTTTTTATTCTAAAAATGAAGTCTGTAGAAAGCCTCCATGACCGCAAGCTTCCCCTGCTTTCCTCTTACCAGTTATATTATAAGGATTTCACCCAATGCCACATTTCCTCTTCACATTGTTCTTGTAGTAACACAGAAGCAACAATCACCTCTCAAAACACTGGATCTGTTAGAGGCAACAAACTTGAAATTGAATAAATTTTTATAGTACAATGCTTAAGGAACATTTTGTTTAAACAAAATCTGCATGCTGAAGTGTAGTTCTGTGAAAAAAAAAAAAAATCCATTGGCATGTCTTCCTAACTTTCGGGAAAAGTGGGTAAGATCTTTTAATATATTCAGTAATATAAAATCCTGTAGAATTGCCCAATTCTTACTATTGATAGTGGCCGGCTAAGTAGCTCAGTAGATTAAAGTGCTTGAAAGCAGATGCAAGGGTCAGGGTTTATATTCCTGGGCCTGCTGTGCAGGCAGGCAGGGCCTGGTGGCAGTTGAGACTGGCTTGCTGATACATGCCTATAATTCCAGCTCTAGGGGCGTTATAAACAGGTGGATCAACTACAAGTCTGATCTAGTGAGACCCTGAACACCCTGTAGACCCTTTTCTAACATAAAAATGAAGAAGAAGAAGGAGGAGGAGGAGGAGGAAGAGAATGAGGAAGAAGAGGAGAAGGAGGAGGAGGAGGAGAAAGAACAAATGTTAATATTAATAAACAGAAATTGCATTAGTTTGAGTTAACCAAAATAATGGTATCCACTTATTTGATTAGAGTTTATTCTCCTAAAATTTCCAAGCAATGAATAATTTAGATGTTCTACTGAGCTAAGTTGTAGATTCAAAAGTGAAATAAAACATTTATTCTATCATTATTCTATTATTTAAGGACCTGACTGTGTAAATTTGCAAATTTTACGTAACAATATTTCAAAGTAATTTTATAATGTGCAAGATTACCTAAATCTTTTCTTTTTTAACTTCTAAACCTACTTTTTGAATTATTTATTGGCCCAAAAACCTATAAATATGAGCTAAAAGCGAAGATATTTAAATTAAAACAGTCTGTCTTCATTCCCCAAGAAAAAAAAATGAACTTGCATTTTAATTACTAACAAATTTAATGATTCCATCCAGGTGTGAGCCATCAAAAGTTTAGAGAATGCCTTAGCTTTCAGCCAACACTTTGCATTTGTATGAAATCATGCCATCAATTTCTGATACAGAATACAGATTACAAAAACAGTCCAGGTTATGCTACAGTGACATTATTTTAGGTGACTACGTATTCCCAGAAGATGAAGCACTATAGTGTTTGGCTGTATAGCAGCATGTACCATCCATAGCGGGACTGAAAACACCCAGGGCTCTTCACAAGTCTCTCTCCTTCACTGTCAGCATTTCCTTAATTGACATATTTTGTTAGAACTATAATGAAATGAATAAACTGGAAATGTAGATTATAGAAATAATCTGTGTCTGTAGCCTCTGCTGCTGTTGAGAATCTCCTTTTGAGATTAATGAAAGTGTTCAATCTATTTTTTATGGGCTTGGCTGGCTCTGCTAGTTCTCAAAATAATAAGTGAGGCTCACAAAGGCACATGCCACTGCCAAGATTATAATTACATTTATATTGATTTAAATCTAGTGAAATATTAAAATATTTTGTCTCCTGGAGAATGACTTGAAAACATACTAGTCAAATTGAAAGTTAGGACAAGAGATATTTTTTAAAATCTTAATTTGGGCCAAATATCTATCTTTATTATTATGGTGAGTCTTTTTAAAATCGTTGTAAAGATAAGAACCAGCCTGGAAATGCTTTGCAATTTATATCTTGAGTCTATATCTACATTCACTAAGATTTATCTATCTGCCATCCAGTTAGCCATACATGCCATTATAAGTAATATATACCATATGCAAGTAGTATCATTTATGTATAGTATTTATAAATACATATTACTTACAAGTAATAAGGGCATTTATTGTGATGCCTTTTGGTTTTGATTGCTTGGCTTGGTAGTTCTAAAATACAGCTGTTATTTTTTTTTAAACCATTCTATAACTTGGCTATGTAGGTCCGGCTTCTTTCAGACCATGCATGCTACCAATTTTTTTTTTTTTTTTTTTTTTTTTTTTTTTTTTTTTTTTTTTTTTTTTTTTTTTTTTTTTTTTTTTTTTTTTTTTTTTTTTTTTTTTTTTTTTTTTTTTTTTTTTTTTTTTTTTTTTGTATTCTGAGGTAAAATTTTATGTTGAATATATGCCTCAAAAGAGATTAAGTTACCTAAAATCATTTTTTTTACCAAAGAAAATATTTACCATGTAGGAAACCCAGCCGTCCAGAGCTCTGCACAGTGAAATTTCCTCATTTAGGACAAGGACTCCCTGTTAGAGACCCGGAATCAGGAGTCAGCCAGGACCAGCTGGGTCGCTGCTGCTGCCGCTGTTCCTGCCAGAGTCACACGACAGTGCCCTCCTGTGGAGGTTTGCCTAAAACGTCCCCTTGTGCCCAAGAGAACGATTTCCCAAACTAAGTGGCAAAGTCAGCGACAGCCAGGACCGCTGCAGCTCGTGCGGCCTGGACATTTCTTAAAATATGTCAAATAGAAATCGCTTTTAAAATACAGAAAGTGTTTACAGTTCAGAAGATTTGCAGCTCTAATACCAATAGAGAGATGTCAGCTTTTCATTTCCATTTCATAATGATTTTATTGAAATAGATTTTTTCCCTTGATTTTTTTACTTAAATAATTGAATGCTAAAGAGGAAAGAACATGATGAAATCAGCAAATAGACAAATCCTGCAGCTAAGACACATTTATATTTACGTAATAAATTCAGCTTGCTGGTTAGAAGCATCGACTATAGTATTTTTAAATTACAAAAGGACATAAAAGTTTAGACTATATATTCATTGGTATATATCAAAATATGCAAAAGGTGACTTTTTTGAAACTTGTTAGACTTTTCCCTCCGTTTGCACAACTTTCTCTGAGAATATTTTAATGCTACTTATAAGATTTGTGTTGCTTGACAGTTTGGTTTATTTGTTTTCCTCTTGCCCTAAACCTCTGTTTTAATTATATTTATTTTTATTTTTTAGGAAAGAGTCTGTAGGCAGGGTGTTCAGGGTCTCACTACTAGATCAGACTCGTAGTGATCCACCTGTTTACAGCCTCCCAAGAGCTGGGATTACAGGCACGGGTCACCACGCCCAGTCTCTAAGCTCTTTTTTTTTTTTTTTTTTCCTGCTTGCTTTCAAGGGGTATGGAAATGCAAACTTTCCCGCTTGGTGGAACACAAATATCAATGCACGCAGCACACGGACTCCCACAAACTCCGCACCTCCTTCCTTGTCGTGCACTTTCAGGAAGTTTCCATATATATACCAGCCTTGGATTGGGGGGCTTCTGTGTCCGACGCTTCCTGCTGTATGTTACTTTCTTGCCTTAGTCTTCTGTCTCATTGCCCAAGCGTCTCTAACTTGCTCGGACTCCCTTCTACCGTGCTGAAACTAAGCCCCTCCCCTTCCTTCAGCAGGAAACGAAGCAAGTGTGGAGAACCCCAAGACCCTCATTGAAAATCTCTCACGAAGGGGAGCACATTAAAGACAGTTAAGAGAAGAATCAGAAAGCTACGTGCAGCAGTAAATACAGGGAATTTTCTCATGTAAACCTCATGAAGTCTGCCTCTTGCAATTGGGAAGGGAAAACGCTGGTTTTTCAAAGTTTCAGGGTTTGTAATTATAGACTGTTAGGTAGCTGGCACTGATCATCAATGGAGAAGTTTGCGTGGAGCTCTTTCTGAAGCCATAACCATGATCAAAAGATTAGGAGTGAGCTCATGCTGACTAGATATTTGGTGGAAAATATAAGAATAAAAACAAAAGAGGATGAGAGGGTCAGCAGAAGAGACAATGGTGTTTGGTTCCACGTAGTAAAAATGGCTTCATCAACAAGGCCTAACTGAGAAGCTCAGCCTAACCTAATAGTAGCCTTAGTGCTCTAAATAAAGTAAGCTTATTACTGGGAATTTTGTGTTCCAAAGAGACTGTAGAATAAGGAAATTTTCCAGGGCCAGGAATATATGGAGTTGTAGTGATATGCAAAGGCAAGGTGCTTCTGTAGTTCTAAGATCAGTAACATAAAAGTGGGGCCCGGCTAATAAGTGTCCCTAAAAGGGACACAGCATGAGCTGCAAAGGGCCTTTGAATGTGAGCTTCATTTGGCTCCACAGGGAACTTGTCCTTTTCAGAAAGCTGAGTCAGTATCAGCAAGAATGCCACCTGTTGTCTTCCTAGATTATAAAAATATCTAAGAGCAGTTCCCTGTTAAAATCATCGAAGTCACCTGGTGGCATCCTCTTGGACTAGGTCATGATAATCCTAAAATCCAAGTCCTGGGTTCCCACCAAGAGTCCCTGGGAAGCCAGAGTTAGAAAGGTGCACAGTTTAAATAGTCCCCACTCTGCCCTTCTCAAGCCTCTGCGTTCCGGCTCCAGAGAGTTCCTCTTAGAACAATGCAAGCCTCCCTTCAAAGCTGAATTCGCAGCTTCCAATGTTATCATTGGTTAACATCAGCTTCCTTTCAGGAAATGTTCTTTTTTTTTTTTCCAATCTTAAATTGCTTTTCCCTTCTTTTGCTTCCTCTGTCATATAAGCCACAGCAGAAACTACCCCAAAGGCTTGATGAGAGCTGGGGAAGAGAAGAATCAGTGACCGAGAAAGAGAAGGGTAGGGGACGAGAGGACCCCCTAGTGGACCGAGACATTCTGGTAACCTTCTTCCTTAGCAGCATAGGAGTGTAGCTGTTCAGAAGTCCTAGCTGGGATCTCTGTACTACTGCTGTACCAGACCACAGACCCCCACTCCCCAGCCCCTGAGAGCTCCTTCAGCAGCTCTGGTTATTTATTAGTGCTCCTCCGTCTGCCACTGCTAGTAGACAGACTAGGACTGGGCGTCTTCTAGTTTTTAAAAGTTTCATGATTTTTGATGGCTTCAAACCAGCAGATTAAGCCTTGCTGTAAGTGAATATAATTTGCTAGCATAAGTCCACCTACCCATCTCCTCCTTTAAAGAAATGAAACTACAGGGAGACTGATCTTTTTTAAATTATTTTTTAAGGTATTCAGTATAGGCTGTATAGGATTTTACTACACAGATCGGACTTGTAGTGATCCTCCAGTTTTCAGGCTCCCAAGCACTGGGATGACAGGTGTGTGCCAGCATGCTCAATCTTAGATCTCGTCTCAGCGTGCCCTAGAGGCGGGACTGATACAGCACCCCAGGATGGAACCCCAGTCCCTGCATCTGCCTAAACCAGTGCTTTAATCCACTGAGCTATCTGGTCGGCCCTCCAATGTATTATTATACAGCTAGAAAGCGCATCAAACTAAAGACAATACCATCTCTGGTGTATCTACTTTGTCTCCCAGCATGCATTTCGGCTTTCCTCCTAGATGATTGTTGGCTGGATGAGTAGTTACATGGAAAAAATAAATAAATAAATATATACATACATACATACATACATACATACATATATACATACATAAACAAGCAAAAAACCCACTTCATTTTGCAAATTATCATTCAGTACACTTAGCCCAAATTAAGTTTTGTCTGATGAGATGTGAGTGGAATGGAGGTGTAACTTTAGTGGTGGGATGTTCGTTTGTTTGTTTGTTTGTTTGTTTTCCCAGTACTGGGGATTGAGCCTGCAGAATGCTGAGCTATATATCTTCAGCCCCACCCCACTTGTTTCTTTCCTGGTGACAAAAGTCTCACTAAGTTGACTTAGCTGGCTTTGAACTCTCAGTCCTCCCGCCTCAGTTCCCCAAGTAGCTGGAATTTCAGTCAAACCCCATGGTGCCTGATGTAAAGTATGTAACTTCATGGAAATGTCCTTTCAGGAAAGGAAGATATTTCTGTTGATGTATTTTTTGTTTTTGTTTTACCTTTCTGTTTTACTGGCTAGAACAGAGAACACAGATCTAGGTGGCCCAACCAATGTGGGCCGTGGCTCTCTCAAGAGTGGAAGCCAGCAGGGTAGCATGGAGAGAAGGCATCCACTGCTGAGACGGAAATCTCAGAGCCACCATAGCAGTTCTGGGCCAGTCACTTCCAGACTGCTAGTGGGAAGGCAAAACCCAGCAGTATCTTGTGAAGTTTTCTGGAATTTGGATTTTCTTTCACTTTAACAGCTTCATAGCATTCGTTTGCTTGTTTGTTTGTTTGCTTGTTTTGGTGGAACTAGGGATTGAACTCAGGCCCTTGTGTTGCCAGGCAAGCACTTATTCTACCGAGCTATCTACCCAGCCCTTTTGGCATTCAAGTACACTAGCATCACTACTTGAATCATTAATGAGCATACATTATTCACAAAATTTTGTAAGTATTTAATAGCAACTCCAAAATCAAAATATAACCTATCTTTTCCTCTTAAAAATTGTTTGTTCTTCTGAGGCAGGGGCTACAGTCCAGCAGTAGAGCACTTGGCAATCGCTCTTGAGAGTCAAGGTCAAGGCCTAGAAGCACACACACAGCACATCCTATGGCCCTAACATAAAAATTATTCTAATATCTTAAGAAGCCTGTCAATAGTGAGTATTACAGTTTGAACCTTACAGCAAGTTATATGAAGACATTTACAATTTGGATAATATTATTCAGAGACTGCTTAGTTTCAGGGGTGGGGTAGTGTAAATGTTATATACGGTACACACATACATGCAGACCCACACACAGTTATGAGTGCACACTCATTTGTACACCAAGACCTCGTTACTCCTGGCACACATGTAGAACTGATTTTGCTGGGACAGAGTTGGAATTTGGCAGCACTTGCTACGTATATGCAAATGATCCCGGCTAATTACAGTAAGGTTTGCTTCTGTTTTCTTTCATTTTGCTTTTCTGTCATTAAAGTAGCTCCAACCTCTAATTGTAATATTTTATTAGTAGCTTCACTTGCTCTTCCTAAGTCTGAAGGAAAATGATCTATTCACTTCATTTTGTTAGGGACAATACATAGCTAGTAAGATTCCAGATACATGGCAGGGAAGTTAATTCATTACAAATAGCAAATGACTTGGGCATGAGCGTAGAAAAGGCCAAGACCCTGGCTTGAAGGGTTGAGAATCTTTACCACTACAAAATGAAGTCTAGTTAGGAAATATTCTCTCATTCAACCTGTCTCAAGTTCTGGCTGGTTTTCAAGCTCACTCATCCAAATCAATAGTATTTAATGAATATGAAAGTGGTTTTAATTCTTCAGGAATACAAGTTCATTTTTGCACTCTGTCTTCGTTAAGGATTCTTGCACGAATATCACAGGGAGCAGTTCAGCTCGCAGGTGTTAAGCATGAGACCAGTGGGATAAAAGCTGTGTTCTGAGCAAAGGAACTTGGCAGTGTTGCACACAACATTTTGAAATGAAATTGATTAGGGACAGAGAGACTAATTAGGAATTTAAAAATAGAGAAATTATTAAAAATTGCCAGACAGTGAAGATGATCATGGAAAAGAAGAGACAGATGTAAGAAACAGACATTAGAAATCTAACCTAGAAATAGGTTGACTATTTGGATAAGAAAGATGAAGTCATGTCAACCAAAATCTTCAGAGAATTAAGCAAAAGTGTCTCCCAGAGTAACTGTGCCATTAACATAATGATCAAAACCACTTTTTCATAATAACAGGGTTGTGGAGATGACTATATGTTAAATACATACATGAAGGTTAATAAGACGTGGAAATGACAACATACGAGCTTCCTACAAGCACCCGGGGACCTGGGGTTAGATAAACACACATGTGTTTACAAAGCTCCCGGATGGAAATGGGAGAAGAAACCGTTCCGGCGTGTGTCTGGCCGTCTTTGTGCAGGGATGGTTTCTCCCACCTCCACTGCACACCGTGGTGTGAAAGTGCCCGATGTAAGGTCACCTTCCAACATGAGCAAGCGCATCCTCGGGTGCCAGGCGCCAGGCACGTGTGAGGAGTGGAGACGGCGGGTCTGAAATGCCTAGAACTTGAAGCTGATGTATGGAAAAATTCTACCAAACATCAGCTGTGTGAAAGCTATTCAAGTCTTTCCATGAGTTAAATGACATTTTAAAAACTCTAAGATATATTTTTGAAGACTTGGAATAAAAACCAAAGTGCAAATGA
Source organism: Myocastor coypus (assembly GCA_004027025.1). Taxonomy (NCBI): domain Eukaryota; kingdom Metazoa; phylum Chordata; class Mammalia; order Rodentia; family Myocastoridae; genus Myocastor; species Myocastor coypus. The sequence goes on along the minus strand of PVJA010017540.1, from coordinate 28,221 downwards.
AATGCAAACATTTTATTCAATAAATTTTGAATATACCATTTTAACTGTAATTTGGACAGACTTTTGGAATGTTTTAGTTCAACAAGTGAAAAATTGCAGTTTCTCATTTAGATTTATATGCAAGGCACCTTCTTTTGTCATCTTAAAATTGGCTTATTTAAGAATTGAGAAAAATCATAACATAATGGAATATGAAACAAAAGCGATGCAAGTGAGTTTTGAAATCAGTAAATTATTGCAAGAGCAAGAGGAAAATTAAAACTCCCCCAAATTCACATCATAATAAAAGTATTGATCCAATAAGAAGAGATACATTTTAAATAGAAACCATAAGTAAGTGTCTAGGTTGGTAGAGGATCTAATAATGGAAAAAATAAATCATCAGCCACTGGAAAAATTGTTTAAATTTCTGGCATGAATTTCGATAAAAATACTAATTTAAGATAAAAAAGTGTGATAAGACTCAAAAATAAGAACATGAAAGACAAATTGGTTAATGGCTGTCATATCTTCAAGGAGCAAAGAGTTTTAAATTCTTTTCTGAGTAACAGAACCTGAAAACAAGTACAGCTCTTGCAGTTTATGTCTAAGCATAAAGAACTTGTTAAATTTTTTTTGAAATTTGACATCACTCCTAAAATATGGAAGATGTTAAGTTGTGAGGCTGCCATTTTCCTAAATAATTAACCATAAAACATTTACCTTAACCAGACTAGGCAAAGAATGAATAGTTCTAATTTTTCCATTGGAAAGTAATATTTACAATGCCATTTTCTGAAGAGCTGAGAAGCAAGTCTAAAAGTAGAACAAATCTATTATAGAGGTTGGGGCTGGAGAGATAGCTCCATGGCACAAGTGCCTGCCTGGAAAGTACAAAGTTGTGGGTTCAAACCCTGCCCCCCCCAAAAAGAAGAAGAATATAAATATATTATAGAGATGGGCTATTCAATTTTTAATTTAATTTTTAATTTTGGACTACTTGTAGAATTTAGCTTTTAAATGCATTTAATTTATTGTCAATTTTTTTATTATTTATATGTTCAGTTCTGTGAAGTAAATATCCTCTTTCTTTTTTTTTTTTTTTTTTTTGTAAATATCCTCTTTCGTACCTAATTTTGTATCATGAGCTATCTTAGGCCTCAGAAATCCATCCTGGCTTTTCTGTGTTCATGACTTTAAGTGGACTAAAGGAAAAGAAGAGACTGAAAAAGATGGCTGCTAGCCCAGGCTTTCTCTACTCTGGAGGCATGGTGGCAGGGAAGGCAATGAGAATTTGATTCCAGATACATTTCAGAGCAGACCTGACAGGGCTTCCTGGAGAATTCATGCTAAAGGGAAAGGGAAAAAGGAGCCGAGAATGCCTCCAGGGTTTTAGATGGAAGCTAGTACCTGTAACTGTTCTACAGAAGAGTGGGCAAGACAAAGGCTCAAGAGAGGACGGGCACTTGTGACCAAGACCCGCTACATTTGCCATGTGTACCCTTCTGCCCTCCCTGCAGCCTATCATATGATGTGTGGCTCTGTGGTCCCACGCACGTGACACCATAGCCTACAAGGCAGCACGTGCGTAAGAGTTCTAACCAATTTAATTTAACCTGTGCTATACTAAATATAGGTGTGATTCTTTGCCAAAGCCAGAATCATATCTCTTGAATCAAACTATGCACACACACACACACACACACACACACACACACACACACACACACAAATCAAGTGTAAAAGAACTCAGGTTTGGAATGAGACAGACTAGCGTGAGTGCCTTAATTCTGTCACCTGATAATTGGAAGTCCTTGGAACATTAGCATAACATTGCAGAGCCTCATATTCCTTTTCTAAAAATGAGAACGATTGTACGCATAGGATTATCACAAAGTTAAAGAAGTGCAGGGCATGCAGAATTTTATTACAGTATGCAGCATACATTAACACCCAGTAATGGTAGGATACACTTGCGTTTCATTTTCTTGCCAGTACTGCACAGACAATACCTGCAACGCAGGTATCACAAAAATCAGCACACTAGAAAATGGCAAAAGAGAGAGGTCATAATTTCAGCATAGCTTAAATAACTTCAGAAGATGATAACAGACTCCTGAGCTCCGCCAGTCCTGAGAGGGGGAAGGGAGGCACGTGAGTGCAAATAGAATGAATTTACCCAATTCTTTACTGCACTATTTAACCTCTGCTTTCTTAATCATATGCACAGCAGGGGAAAGGATGTGCTAAAACAATTCATGTGTCAGGAACAAAACAGCCACAGATTTTAACTCAAAAATCACTCTAGGAAAACCACCAGTTAGGAGAAATGTAATAAGGCCAAATTTATTTTTTTAAATTGAGTCTTGAGTTACAAGCAACCCTTTAATTACATTAATCAAGCAGACTTCCTCTCAGCAAATGGTGAGGGCTGTATATTGTTCTAAATTTTGCTAAACTTTGAGGTTTTTCTAATTGTCAAATATTATTTTGACATGAAGAATGAGCTCCTGGATTTATTTTTATTTTTTTTTCCTATAGCTCCACAAAAAGGCCATCATCCCCTTGCTTCTAGACATTATTTACTTTGTACGATTGTATCACTCGAAATTGGAAACTTTTATAATATTTTCAAACATTAGCACACCTCAACCAGACTTCACTCTGCTGTTAAATTTTAATACTGTAATGTTTTATTTCCCTTCTAATTTTTGATACATGTTCCCAAGATGAGAATGGTTGTCAACTGACCAGGCACTCAGCCCACTTAACAGATGAGAACCCTGAGAACTCCAGGAGATGAGGGGACCAAGAGGTGCTACAGTTGTTCAGTACCACAGCTAGAACTGGGCACCAACCGCCCTGCTTGAGCCAAACCCTTCACCAAGGCAGTGTGCATCTTTTCTTCTGAAATATTCCTCCCACTCTGTGCTTTTGCGCATGCTCCTTCCGTCCATCTGTCTGTCTGTGATTTTTCTCTCGCTGCCCAGCCCCTTCTGCATACTAACTCTCATCTCAAAAGATTCAATATGGTCACTTTCTCCCACTTAAGCATTTTCCAAATGCGTGGCTTGGCCTTTCCCATCAGAATGAATGAACCTTCCTTGTTCTGTATTTTTAGGAGCCGTGCATGTACTTCTAATAGTTATTGAATTCTGAAATGTTTCCATTTCACCTTCCCAGGCCCTGTGGGCTGTCCCTCTGTGAATCCCCAACCCTTGGCAGAACTGGCTTGGAGTGTGTGCTCAATAAATGAGTCTTGTCAATATAGATCTTTTTGTTTTCTGAAGAAAGAAAAAAACTATGAAAGCTGTAAGGAACTTCTGAGAGCTTAGCTTGAGTTCTGAAGAAGTAGAAAATTTATAGAGGAAGGCAGGATGAATGTTAGAATTTGAAGTACGTTATTTCAAATAAGCCCCGAGTTAAAATGTCAAAATTTCACAATTTCAGGAAATGTAAAGAACCTTAATTTATATTTCTATCATTGTCAATTATGCTTTGATAGTGCATTAAAATAGTATTTTACAGTTATGGTCCAAACTTTGTACATTAGACATTTTATAACTTCTAGACCTTAAAAATGATTATCACCATGTAATTTACACTTTGTCCAAACAAATATGATAAGCTTTCTCCTTTTAATCAGTACCATCAAGCAACTCAGCAACAACTCATTTGATCAAGAAACTCATAAATGAAACTAGCTGCAGACAGATGGTGTTTCTCTTGGTTCCAGAGAAGTACAAGTGCAATAGATGCCCCGCCTGTGTTGCATGGCATATCAGCCTCCCCACACTAGTAGGCACTAGAGAGCCATGGTGACTATCTACAGAAAGGGAGTGACAGCATCGTTGATATTCACTGTTTCCTGGCAACCATTAAACCAACTCCAGCCCCAACTAAGAAGAAAATAAAAAAAAAAAAAAAAAAAAAGAAACACAGTGGGAGACTTAGTAATGTACTAGAGGTAAATAAGACATATGTTTGAATAAAACTGAACACATGAAGAAAACATTGAGAGAGAGGTAAAGTGGTACGAGTTTTCCCTTCCAAATGTATACATATATTCTGAAGGTTTACACTGTAGGAGATGATCCATTTGCTACTCTTTCCTTGGATTAGTAGCAAGTCCCTTGAAAGCTACATTTCCATTGGTATTCCTGTTGAAATATAGTCTAATATTTGTCAAGAGCTTTGGGAGAAAAAGTATGTAAATATCAGTAGTCATTAGTTTTTAGATTTTTTTTTACATTTAGCAATCAAATGTGTTTTTCATGATCTATCACCAGAAGTCTATCTGTATACTTCAAGCTATAAACATTTTAAGTAAAAATAACCACTAGTAAACAATATTTCTTCTGTTCTTTGTAATCAAAGTAATATTTATTAGAAATAAGCAAATATGCTTAAATTTTCCAAGAGTCAAATTTATTCTGAAATATTTTAGTATTCCAAGTTCTTTAATGCCACGTTTTCTCTGGCTTTGGGTGGGTGCCCCGAGGAGCAGCCAGATGACTCAGTGTTCACCCACATAGACCACCACCCTTCCATGCCTTTCTCTTTGTTGGGCTGACCCACTACTGGCAGAGTACAGTATTCAGTCGTCAGCTAAATAAAAGTTGACAAACCCATTTTAACAGTATCATAACGGCCTATAGGGATACTTTTCCCCTTACCTTCAGACTATCGTCCTGCGAAGACAAAAGCCTCGTTTATGATGTGCTTAGTACATGCAGTGTGCCCAGACCAAACGAATTCCACACAGTGCTAAGCCTTAACTGAAAGGTAAGTGTGTGACTGGCACAGTACAAGGTTTACTTGTGGCATCATCACAAATCTAGGAAACTTATTTATTTATTTGTTTTTACTTTTTCTGAAATGGTATTTTAATTTCCTTTTCTTCCTTTTGAAAATCAGAAGTGTTTGTAAGAAGGGGGATTGGCAAGATGAAACAGTTGTGTTGACCTCCATCTGGCTTTTTAAGATAGGGTTCAAATCCCAGTTTAGGTTAAAAGCCATCATAGCCTTTTCCCACTTGCTTTATCCACTAAGGCATATTTTAAAGACCACACAAATTCCCGAGTCTGGCTCGACTCCTGAGCATGCGAACAGGTCAGAGTCCATTGGCAGAGCTACCTAAAGGCGTCTGCAGAGTGCAGGCCTGGGCTCCTTGTGGCTCAAGCCCACACCATTAGCCCTTCGTTTTTATGAGTACTAAATTTTACTCTAGTTTTAATAATAATAACAATAAATACAATAATAAAATCTTGTTTATGTAAGAGGTTCATCTTGTTAAAATGCACTGAGCCTCATGAAGCTTTATAGGACCCAGTTTATGCTCTCTTTAGTGATTTAAAGGTGATAACTTCATGTGATTCATTGCCACCTAGTTCTGAATTTTAATAATATAATGACTCATGATTTTTACATTTCTTAGAAAACCGGCTTGGTTAAAACCATTGCAGTTGTTTTTACTGGGGTCATCTGAACTACAGTTCCCAGAATGTTCATGAGAGGGACATGTTTTATGTGCTCTGAATGGCCGTAATCTATCACGGCTGGTGCAGTGTAGACAGACTATGAGTTTACAGTGTCAGCCCATGAATTAGAGCTTTGTTGCAGACCGGCTTGCTGTGCAATTATTTCCAGTTCATATCCTATAAATCAGTATTCACTACATGACAATCAGAAATTTCCGTCCAGCATTCTGAACATCTATATTTTGTCTTAATTGTACTGCATGCTTCTGTACCTAGAACAGCCTGATAGGACTGGTACCAAGAGCTTGGAAAATAAATTTCACCTTCACCAGAACCTATTTAAGGAATATTCTGTGTTCTCACTTTTTTGGTGTCAAGCTGTTTGGTATTTATGTTGAAATAATAGGAAATGAATTTAAATAGAAACACTTCTCATGTCTTATCTCTGCAAACAAAAAGTATAATTTACAATAAATTAGCACAGCAGTTGTTACAGGAGCTCGGCTTTATTTTGCAATTCTCACACCTAAGCTCACAAGATGACACTTTTTCTGATAAGGTAATCTTTGTAAGGTAGTTCTGTAGGTGATTAAATCTGACAGATGCTAGCGAGATGGTGAAGTTCAGAGATATAACAGCAAATGCTTTGAAAAACTTCCTGTTAAAATAATGAAGTATTTTACGATTTACTGATAGATCAATCTGATAAAAAATAAGTCAGTTACATTGTTATATTTCTATATCTTAAACCAAAGTAAAATGAATCACCAGTAAGTAAATAAGCATAACAATTACAGCAAAATAAACTGTAAAGAAATTGGTGCCTAGCAAAACAAATAGACTCCTGGGCTGAGGAGATAGCTCAGTAGAATAAGCACTTCCCTGGCAAGTGCAAGGGCCTGAGTTCAATTCCCAGTTCTAAAAAAAAAAAGACCCTTCTCAGTCATTTCTTAGTATTTGTACATCATTGTTCTACATGAAAATGAAAAGCTTCTACTGCAAAAAAGAAGCTAAAAAGATAAAACGTGTCTTCTCATAACACTTTGATAGTCTGTCTTTTGCAAAACATGCTTTGAACACCAGGTCTTTCCAAGGTAAAGGTTTCATCTCTTCCCGGGGCAGTGATGATAATCAGATGGCTGATGCTTCCAGTGATACCAGCAATCTGAAATATGTTAAGCCTTAATTGCAGATTGCATAATTAGATTATCCCAATTAATTCTATACTCAGTTTTGCAATGCACCTTTATTATTTGAATGTTTGTAGCTCTGATGTCTTAGGTCTAGGAAGAGAATTTTAAAAACAGTAGCTTATTGTCCTTGTTCGGTTTTGATTGTTTAAATGCTATCAGTGCTAGAGTGGGTTGACGTTAGAATCTGTCAAGGCACTGTATTACAGGAGGTGCTACCTTCTGATTTGCTTTTCTAAATATAGATTGCCCAGTATAAAGCATTCATTTATAATACAGTACCGGGAAGCTCCCAGAATCAAGTAAATTAACATGCTGGGCCAGCGTCACCGGCTTCATTAGCAACCCCTCATACCAAGGCTGTGTTCATATAAGTGTGAAAACCAGAACGACCCTTCAAGGGTTTTCCTGACCTGAATAATTCCCTCATCAGGGAGCAGGCTACACTTCTCCTGAAATTTCTGTCTCCCTGCTGCCATCTATTCACTTTGCATAACTCCATCTAGCATGGATTCCCTTCTGAAGACACTGATCCCAAACAGAAAGAGTATAAAGAACTTCAGACACAGAGATGATCAGAATCCTGAACTCTAAAGGTTTTAGTGGAGAGAGGAAAAGTTGGGGAAAGAAATCCTCAAATTTGGTACCTTGTACATCAAGAGACAATATAACAAAGAGGGAAGCAGCGATATCAGCTACCTGCAGAGCCCTGGATCTGGGGAATAAGAAAAACACTAGCAGCAGGTTCAGCATTGTGGAAGACATAAAGGGGAGGAAGAGGTCTTAGCCCCACCAAAGAAACATCCCAGCTTCACATATATGAGCTTGTTGTACATGCCAGATACTACGTAAGTGTGCTGTTGTTGTTGTTGTTGTTGTTACTGCTGCTGTTTGACACAAGTCTCACTATGTAATGTAGGATGGCCTTGAGCTCATTCACTAGATAGCTCAGGCTGGCCTTGTGCTCACGAGAGCCTCCTGTCTCAGACTCCAGAGTGCTGGGATTGCAAGCAAGCACCACCACGCCAGGCTTGTAAGTGCTTTTTATATATTGATCTAATGCCATAAAAAGCCACAGGGTGGCTAGCCATTTTTATCCCCTATTTCTACATGAGGAAGAGGAGTTTTGTCATGGGGCCAAGAGTCAGCAGGACCCTCAGACAGCTCCAGTTACCTTTTGCTAAGTGACCATGTCAGTGTTTTGAGATGGCAGATGACTAGTGCTAGAGCTTTCAAATAATATTTATGCCATAAACAGTAATTACAACTACAATGTGTGCTCTCTCTCACTCAAAGAAATGAATGAGTCAAACCATCAGAATAAGTGTGTAAAATCCACAGTACAGAAGTAACCCCACTGTCGTCAAAGAACAGATATTGAGACAAAGCCAGCAGCTCTCTAGCATCAAAGAGGGTTGGTACAGCTGTGCAATTCCTTCTCTGAAGTGGAGGGATCCGATTGAGCATTAAGAGCTGCAGGTTGGACAATGAAACTTTTCCACACCAGAACTAATATCTTATTCCGCCAGGTTTGACTTTAAAATTGTATCAGTCATGAACGTTATTTCACTGTCGTCTTCGGTCCTGAGTAATCAGACTATATTTAATTTTAATCATTACTATGTAAAAATAATAAAAGCTACCAAAATAGTTCATAGTCAATTTTCTGATAAAGCAAATTTGCTTTTTCCTCAATTTGTGATTTAAATGGCCTCCAGAAAGTTTTTTTGGAGCTAAGTGTTAATTAAAAATATGGAAATGGATTTAAACCACATGATAGAAAAGGTTTGTTCACACAACCCTACCCATGCATTTTCCTCAATATATTTTTTAGCTGTCTATGCTCTTGCTTGCTTTCCTGCATGCTTCCTCTGAAAGATAACTGTGATTCCAGGGAAAACAGTAATTACAATTGCAACAAATAGGACAAATTGCTATTTTAGGAGGAATGTACAGTTTTAGTTACCCAAAGCTAGCTGATGCCTTCTAGTTTACACAAGCAAGTTAATTGTGTTCTTGTAGTTCCTTAAAAAAATAAATAAATAAATAAATTATATATATATATATATATATATATATATATATATATATATATATATATATATGCCATGATGGCAGAGAATTCAATTCGCCATGCCTTTCTTTCATTGACTTATTTTTGGAACAGTTCACCATAGTCTTGCTACTCTGAGGGGCAGGCTTTCTGAAATTCCTGCAGAACTTGCATTCAGATTCCTGGTGTGTATATCGTGTTACTTTTTGAACATCTTATTTCCTTATCCATAAAGTGGAGAGAGACATTTTGGGGATCCACAAAGAATCAGTAGAATTCCAGTTGCTCCTAGGTATTAGCTATGTGGGCCTTAGAGTTAAGTAAATTCGCATTCAAGTTCTGACCAGACTTTACCATTCTCTGGGCCTCTGACCCTCTCTCAGTTACCTAAAGTCTTTGAGTTCTAGGTTCTTCATCTAGAGAAAAAGAATGAGGTCGCAAAACCTCTTCTCAGGTTGTAGCACGACTTGAGGGACCTAATATTGATGCTGTGTTTTCCCATCAGCCAGTGCCAGTCACAGAGGAAGTCCTCAGTCAGCGAGGGCCGCCGTTTCTGTGGTCGTTGCTGTTCATCTTCTCAGATGGCAGTGAAGGCCTTCACATAGTACAGGGCCAGGGAGGACTTCTGTCTCTGTCTCGGAAATGGGGCTGGTGGGAAAATGTGGCTTTTGGAAAACTGGGAAGTGTGGTGTTCAGTAGGGTATCTCATCAGCCCTCTGAGAGATTTTTTGATATGACTTTCATCAGGAACTAGATGTGGGAACAATCCCCGGAGAGCTCCTCCTAGTCTGAAACTACATTTTGTCTATGAAACTACTAACAGTCACGTGCACTAGTCTGTCAGTTAAAAACAACTATCCATGTAATCAAGCCAGGGCTTATTTGCTTGGTTGTTGGGCACTTGTTAATCCAACAGATACCCCAGGACGCCGCTGATACGTGGCCCAGAGCGACACATGCTCATGCAAAAGCATGGCCACCGGGTTGGCCGCCAGGGGGAATCATGTATCGTGATGCACTTTTTAAAAAGAATTGTAGCTGATCAAACGAACTATGTAGCCCTGGGTTCTTTGTGTTTAAGAATGAGTACCCTGTTGGCATATGCAGCTTCCAATAAAGGCTTCCCATGGTCAAAGACCTAAGTCTCCACCTTTGCGACACCCCCTGCCTTCCAACTGTTTCCCCCAAATGACAGGAAATAATCACTTATTTCCTGGCTGCAACTCCAGGTCAGGACGACAAGGTTTGTGCAAGAAGAACATGTGCACCACTCCCAGGACGCAAGGAAGAAAAGCAAAACTCTGCTGAGGTGAATGGGCTGAAGTTGGAGGCCAGGAGGAATATAAGGAATAAGGGAAAGAAAAGCCCAGCAGCAGAGTCGCCAGCACCAGAGGGCTGAAAGGCAGCTTCCGCCAGGCTTCCCTGCCTTGCTTGCTCGTTTGTTCAGTTGGCTGGCCGGTTGGTTGGTTTTTTAATCATCTAACAAATGTTTATGAGGCACAAACTATCCAGGCATGCATTCCAGCCACGATATATTTAAGCAGAGTGATAGTCCGTTACAGCAAGAACTGAAGAGATGTGAAGGCAAGAGGGTGCTTTTGATGGCTTCAAGATGGACACTGCAATGGAAAAGGAGGGTGCAGCAGTGTCAGACGCCATGGAGGTGTCCCCAAGGAGCGGAGTTTTGTGGTTGAGTTGATGTTAGAAAGAGCAGAGAGGGAATAACTTCAGATAACCACAAAGCTTTGAGTCTGCTTATTGGGAAGCTGGCGATGCCACTGAAAGATAAGGATGAGGGGAGGAGGAGCAGGCTTCAGAAGATAATTAAGTAGAAATAAGTGGACAAGCTTCAGCCTGCCTAAGATTCCAGTAAGCACTGAGTATGTAGTCCAAATATTCTTCCTCATCATGACAGAAAATAACCACATCTGGAGATCTTCACAGGCTGGAGACTCGGGGTTTGTGTAAATAAAAGCCACTTGAAATCCGGTAACATAGGATCTAAAAACTGAAACTAGAGACAAGATGACCTGATCCAGCTCTTTAATTTTACAAACAAAATCCTCACTCTCTGACCTACTCTCTACCAAGTAGCGGCACCAATCCAGGACTACGAGTACATATTTAATGAAACAGAAATCTAGATTTCTCAAATGCTCAAATCCAAAATAAAGATGTTACCTACCTGTTTTCAGAGCTACTGTTGTTTAACTGAACTAGCATGATTTATAGACTATAGGTGGAAGATCTTTTCTGAGAACTTCTCTTGCTAGATATACCATTGTGCCCGGAATCAGTTTGGTAGTTAATGTCTAAGATTTCACATTCCATGAAAAGGCCCAGAACCTTGAAGTACCTAGATTTGTTCTGTATACAGAAATCGATAACTCTTCATGTCATTTGAATGACATGAGCCAAGTATAAGTTAAAGGCCTGCCCAGCCTAAGAAGAAGGGCTTAGAATCTTCTTTAAAAGGGCCCTGTTTAGAGCACGGCAAACACAGAGAGGCAACTGGCAGTGGTCCTCCAAAGCAAGAAAAGTCTTTGCTGACAAGAGAGGGGGCCTAATGGGCTACATAATTAGTTACTGGAGATTAAAAATAAATAAACTGGGAGCTGGAGGGAGCAATGCAGAGAGGGAAATATTTATAACTATGACAACATGTTTTTTAGTAATAATTTATGACCCTATTGGAGGAAAAGGAAACACACAGGCCATGAATGAAATATCCAAAATGTAAGCCTCATGCTTTCTGCAGATTTTCTTTAGTTAAAAATTAAGACTGAGCTTGACTAAAGTAAATCACTAAATGTTCATGGTCTCTGATTTCCTTAACGCTAAGGGTTACCAACTGATTTACAACTTCCTGTGTTGTTTTTCAAATCTATGTTTGTCAGCACATTTTTAAATGTCAGATTACTTAAAATAGACATTTTAGGTCTCAGAGGTCAGGAATAATTATATTGACTTCTCTAAAGATTTTATAGCATTTTATAAACATTTTAAGTTGGCCAAAAAAAACTTCGTACTTCTAAATGAAATTCATTTCAATGCAGACTTAAGAATTTTTTTTCCACCTTAAACTGATGACTCCAGAACTGAAGTAAAGTTCAACTACTGTACTTTGAAGTTAAGTAAATTACACATATAGCTTTCTCCAAATAATTTCAGCCTCTGCTTATTCAGGCAGCTTCAACTGGGAAACTAAAAGAAAGTAAAAAAGAAAGACTAACACCAAGGATATAGCATTGTTCCATGGTAGTTTCTATTCTAACCACTATAATTTATTATCTCACACAATTCCTGCAATTTATAGGTACTTGTTTGAAAAAGATGTTCTCGAATATGAAAGCCAGGAAGTAGCTTTATATGCACAAGTAGAGTGGAAATGCAGCCTAGGTAAAATAAAATTTACAAATTTATATTTGATAGTTGAAAACAGGTTCTTCAAAATGGTAACTGCATAACTCATCTTTATTATTCTAACAGACTGATACTGGCATTTAATTTCAAATCCTTAAAACAGGGATCATTTGAAGTACTTCTTCATTGTAAAATATTAAACCCCTCAAGTCTTACATCCTGAATGAAGCCAAACAAAATTTAATGTATGACTGCGGTTGTTTGAGATCATCGACTGACTTCAAGGCTATGCCTTGGAGAGTATAAAGCAGGAGGCTAAACAAACATATTCCAAAGTGGCTTCTGAGAACTATTTTTGAAAAGCTTTCGATATTTTCCAGCTATTTACAATAGAACCTTAATTCTGACTCATTCTGGAGAAGTTGCCAGATAAGGTCAGCGTAAGAGCCAAAAATACAAGGCTGAATTTACTCCATTCAAGAGCTTATCTGAGAAACACAAAGAACAAAATAGAAGAGAGATAAATAGGAAACAGGGAGGGTTTCAAATCCATCTCCAAATTAAAAATTCCATTATTTTAAAGGTTTTTCTGCATACTGTAAGTGCTAATTGGTTTCAATTATACTACTAGTTTATCTTAGTTCGGTGGAAAGAAAGATTTGTGTTATTATCTGTCTCCTTTCTGTAAGATCTCTTCGGTTTGTCTTTCGCTGGAGCAACTACTTTGAAGATAATGATTCACAGTGTAATAACTATTGTTATTCTCTTATTATTTAATTAGGAGATTCTGTTTTATTTTTTCAAACAGACAAAAAGAACTCAGATTCATTTTCACAAAAGAATGCCTAACGGACACATTAAAAGTTTACCCTGTAATACATTTTTTTTTAACAAATCTTAATTTTTAGTAAAACCTGTTGCAGGCAGTTTTGGGAACGTGAATTCCGTCTAGGCAACCACAGGCCACGTTTAACGCTGGCCACCAAGACAGTGAGGGTGACTGGGCAGGCCAGGAGGGAGGCGCACCAAGTCCATTCTCCTACTTGAAGAGTCAGCTGCGCACGATCCTTCTTCCTTCCAGGTGATTCACACTCGTTCTGACTGTAACCCCTCACTACCTGATCATTTCCAGCTACCTGGCTCTCAAAGAGAAAATGCTTGCATTGAGGAACTCCTTAGAAGGACAGCCCTGCTTGTATATTTGTCATTTTAAAGCCTGTAAAGCAGGGTGTGGTGCTTCACCCCTGTAATCAACCCCAGCACTCGGGAGGCTGAGGCAGGAGGATTGGTGTGAGTTCGAGACCAGCCTGGGCTACAAAAGTGAGCTCAAGGCCAGCCTGAACTGCATAGCGAGACCCTGTCTCAAGAAGACAAAAAATTTAAAAAAAAAATTAAAGCCTGCCACTGTATGGCAACATATAGTATCAGCATGTCCTCAACGAATTTGAATTAACTAGGTGGCCTGAGCAACGTGGAGAAATGTATACACAAATAGCATGGACCACGTCCTCCGATGCAGCTACTTTAGGTCATCAGAGGTCTGAAAATGGTGGCATTAGACATAGGATCCTGTCAATAATAATAGTAATTATAAATAATAATAATAATACGCTTTGAGGTTTAATAATATCCTACCTTTGAAGAAATCCCAGCACTTTTATCCACATTATCTAATTTCTGCTTAAAACAATTTGATGAAGTAGTCAGTAGCGATTATCATTATCTGTCTTTTACAGATAAATAAACTGAGGCCTAGGGATTTTCTTAGCATCAGACAGTTTGGAACAGAGCCAAAGCTAAGCCTGTAATTCCATGATCTATCTTTGAGATTATTGCATTTGTAGAAACTATCTGGGTACCTGAAGAACAGTAATATCCCTCAGGAAATGTTTGCGGATCAAAACATCTTTTCTTTTTAAATAGCATGCACACCACAGGAAGGGCCTCCTTGTCTGATTCATTAGAGAGGATTTCATTGTCTGCGATCATTCAGATGAGAGGTCTCAGGTTTCCTTCCGAACTGTCGCATTGGCCTTAGACAGAAATACATTTAGAAATAAATATATCTTAAATGCTCTCTAATCCATTTCTTTACCCAACTTTTTTTTTAAAAAAATGATTTGAAGCCCAAGCTAAACAAGATCAAATCAAAATACGTAAATGAGAATGGGTACAAGGTGTGAACTGGCGCTTTCCAGCTAGATTGCACAGGGGTTCGCTGCGGCCGCCAACTGGCCTCCTCCTCGCGGCAGCTCCGGCTGGAACTCACAGGCTTCATTTCCTGCCCTGACTTGCACGCTGTTGCCGTGCCCCGTTTAGGTGATTAGCATGTGTGGATCTGACGGTCTCATAGCCCTATTAAGTTATAAACGTTCAAACTACCACTATGCTGTGGGTAAAAATAGAAGTTGCTATTAGACGTCTATTCATACCCTGCAGAAGCCTGGCAACATTTTGAACCTTTTCAAAATGTAAATACTGCATATTAAGCATAGGAAAGAAAATTAATGTGCTGCATTTGCAAATTTATTTCCAAGTCAAAAATGCAAAGGAGGAGGAGGACTCTTACAGCACAATTGATATTCTACATTTACAGGGCATATTAAGACATTTGTAATGTCCTTAACACAAAAGAAAAATACTTTAGAAGTAGATTAATTAGCTTCTCTGATAAGCTTAGCCTTTGAATTTCCTCCACTTCATTTTAAATGTACGGCCTCAGTGGGACATTAGTCCAGTTTACTGCATACTGCAGGTGGCGTTCATCTGTTCTGGTACTTTATGTGCAGTGCATTGTGGGCAATGAGTTACAATTTTTGTTAAAAATTTCTAGAACCACACAAATACTTCTTAATTCGACTTGCAAATGAGTAATGACTTTCTTGCAGGTGGGGGATAGTTAAAGCATTACAGGAATTTCTGTGCCTCGTTCCTGTAGTTAATAGTGGGGAGAGTTGGCAATAAAGTTTGCTTTTGAAACTTTGACATATTTTAGTTAGTTCTGATTTACATATGAAGTCATCCTCTGACAATTCCAAACAAATGTCTTTTCAAACAACCCCACTTTTTTGTCTGTGCAGCTTTGGCTGCAAGAGGAGGGAACAGATTTATCTTGCTTTCTACCATTCATGCTAGTAGAAAAAAATGTGATTTCAGTGGCGTTGTTAATATCTTGAATAGCTTAATGATAGATTTTAATAATGTAACAATTATGACATCAATTAAAGATTTTATTAGCATGGCATTACCTGTGAACCACATTTTCTCCACAAAAAATTCCCAAGGAAAAGCAATATATTTGTATAGATACTATTGATAATGCTAACACGTGACGGAGAACAGAGAATGTACGAAGTACGATAATGTGGATAGGAAATCTTAACATGACTTCTCTGACACATAGATTTGAAGCAGAGTCCAATTCCCATAAGCAGACTTTTAGATCCAAACTGACCCTGTACTTGGTTCCAGAAGGTCAAAATTCTTAGCATTTATTCCCATGGTAGATGTCCAATTCATATTAAGCATACAAATCTTTTAAAAATTTCAAGTGATTTCACTTGGCTTATAAGTAAAGATCTTGCATTCTTCATAACTTCTGATGCTGAAATTTTTACTTAGAAAGATTTGATTATGCCAAAAAGCCATTTACTTGATATGCCTTAAATGTTGTAACACAATTAAAAGGCAAGCGCAGGTTGTAGGCCCTCTTAAATAACACTGACACAATGTGCACATAACTTACCCTATAACTAACTTAGTTTTCATGTAACAGATAACATCTGGGTGAAATCTGTATTGGTAAGTTATGCAAAACTAATTTTGAAGTGACCACATCTGTGGATGGCCTTCAGCGTGCATTCACGTAACAGTCCATTATTTTGTTTAGAAATCTATTCTCTTCTTTATTGGAATGCTTAATGTACTCACCTTGGTTCAAATGGTCTAGTCATCATCAGAAAAAAATATAGATGGCATTCACATGGAACAACATGATTGTTTTTATTGTAACCATTTGTGTGCAAGCCTTCAGAAATGGCAAGAGAAGCACATTTACTGCTTTGCATTCAAAGTAATATTTAGGAAGTATTTGAACGTCAAGCAAAACCAATCATTTGGCCAAATGGATGCATGCATATAATCAGAAACTCCTGATTGTTAATCTCAGCGTTAGGCTCGAGGCAAGTCACTTAATGGCCTTCCCTTTCTTTCCCGATGTTATGGGCGCACTCTCCTCTGGAAATGGGGGTGTGCTAAGTCAACCCCCCCCCAAAAAAGTGTTCTTTTAATAAGCTTACTTAATCCCCTTTCTGTTTTTATTTTTTTCAAATTTAAGAGGTAACATACTGGACTTTTGAGGAAAAAAAAAATGAGACAATTAGAATTCTACTGGAATGTATAAAAATAGTTATAAAACTAGCTTTATTTAATTTGCTTCAACTATTCATAGAGTTGAGGAAATTATAACGTTCTTTCAGAAAATCTAACTTAATAAAGCTGACCATGTCTTTCTGTTTTAAATAGATTTTATTACAGTACCAGTGATGTTGTAAAACATGAGGTTTTGTTAAAAAAATACAAAGGCCTAATTGTATTTTTTAAAGAAAGTATTGCATCAGACGGTTTCATTTAAGCATACTCGCTGGCTCTGTGTGCTCACCACAATTATTGATTCTAATTTTCCTTAAACTTGTTTTTCAAAAAAGGCTACTCATTTTTAATGGGGAAAAAAATCACTTGATGCTTCTGGGCAGTACGTTTATTTCAAACTGCATATTGGAAAGTGGACTTTCTTATTCTTAATGAAAACTTTATTTTTACCTCCACCTAAAACTGGGCCTTTTCCTTTAAGTAACTCACTAATGTAAAGAAATGTATTTCTGTATAAAACGGAACAACACAGCTAGGGTCGGGTTCATTAATAGTATGCAAGCTGCCTAAGGAAAGGACATTCTCACCCCCTTTTAATGCACCAATTAAGTCAATTTAATAGTTGAGCTATACTCACAAGAAAGGGATAGGACAGCGAAGCTCTCCACCAGAACTCAGTTTATTGCAGTAAGTGGGAAATTCATTCTACTAAAATAAATGATGGTGATGTGGAGACAGAAAGTTCCAAGTTTCTGAGTATGTACCTGAAAGACACACACACACACACACACACACACACACACACACACACACACACACACACACACCAGGAAACTGGTAGTTGGTGAATAATTCAGATGAACTGAATACAGGAATGAATGCCGGCCACAGAGGTGTGAGGGATGAAATGAGAGACTTGAACACCAGGATCTGTTTGCATTTAGGTGTGTGATCTGATGGGAAAGGATCACAGAGCTCAGCAGACAGGGCTATCCTGCATAGAGAGAAGCAAAGCAGTGAGACAGATGTGGTGACCCCACACAAGATGGAATTCGCTTCATTAGAACAAAATGCCTTCACCATGAAAGTCAACTCACACTAACTTTCTCAGTACCTGAAGTAAATTCAGGAAACTCCAAGTCTTTGTTCTTTTCAGTGTCTCACTGACACCCCTATACCTCCAACCTTGCTTTTCACCAGCTAATATAGTCTTCTCCAAGTAAACACTTCATCGTTTTCCTTTCTCTCAAAGGCAGCCTCTTTATAGCTGCCTTTTTTTTTTTTTTTTTTGAGCTTCTTTTTCATAAAGAGCAATAGAAGATCTGGCACACCAATGCCAGAGTGGTGGAAGAAGGTACAGAGAACTCTGTGAGAAGACGAGAATGCTTGTACACACCACCTTAAAAATGGCTTCTGAATATACTGAGAGGAAAAAAAAATGTGCTGACATGTTTCTCAGTGTTCTGCTCTAATCAACATTTAGTCAACACAAAGTAAGCAATCCGGGAATGATGTCATCAAACAGAATAGAAAGTCAGTGCTTAATAAGATCAATAACTTCCGAGGACAGCAACTTGACGTAATATTACAGTCATAAAAAACTACACGGGACAAGAAGTGAGCACACCGGGGCTTAATTCCCAGTTGTGTCATAGGGAATTGTTTGCTATTAAGCCATTTAGCTCTGTGGCTTCCAAGTTCCTTAGCCTTTACAGCTAGAAAGCTCCAGAGCCTCTACCTATTTGCAGCAGGCAACAACTTCTTGTAACTCAAATTAGAATCAGTAATATAAATTTAGTCCAAAATGCATACAAGCATTAGACCAAGAAATAAATTAGTTTCTGCTACACTTCAAAACATACCTTAAATCAAAAAAATTAATATATCAAAAATGGAAGGTACCATGGAAATTTGTATGACATATTACAGAGAAGTTAGAGACCCGTGTGTGGTTACTTCCTGACTTTGCTCTGTGCTTGATCAAATGGTCATTTTTCCATGGACGTAGGCATTTCTAGAGTTTCATCTCCAAGCCTGTAAGCTTTGGGTCTGGCTTTCTCAGCAAACAGTGAGCAACTTCATCTCCAAGCTGCAGTAATAAGCTCATGGGAATTGACTATACAAACTGGAGCCATTTATTGATTTATGGCAGGAATGTAAAAGACACAAAAGCCAGAACACGCAAGTGGGCATGCCTTTACAGATCAACTGAGATGGGAAATTAAATTATGGTCAAAATGTTGCTTGTTAACCATGGAATTAGAACAAGAGGAACTAATTAAATGATTCAGATGTTTAATGCTGTTAGTTCTCTCATCTCCTCTTTCTCTCCCCCAAATTATGGTCGGATGGGCACTGCCAAAGGCAGCTTTCCTGGTCTTTTTTTCTCCACTTTCAATGTTGACTACCACCCTCCCTCTGATTAATAATGCCCTCTTGCTAAAGAGTTGTCAAGTGCTTATGGTGAAGTCTTGCCCTGCCCTCTGGGTTTTCAGTAATCTCTCCGATCTGCAGTGGACTTGCTGCACATATTAATCTTCGGGGCTTTCATGTCCTCATCATTAAGCTTGGGATAGCCACTTTACTGCTGCCCACGATCGCAGCTGAATCTGCTGCATGGCATCCATTAACACAAGGCTGCCAGAACTGGAGAAGAGGTGCAGTGCTTTTACACTGCTGGCTCCACCCACAGAGAGCGTGGAGTCTCCTGTGGTGAGTGGAGGACTGGGGCTTCAAATAAAGCACCCCATGGAACCCCAAACCACAGAATATGGAAAGAGATTAGCATAAGATTCTAGGAAAATAAAATGCAAATAATTAGTTGCAGTAGTTCCGAGAGCACCGGATAACCAAGAGGTCAGTAGCAGCAAGAATTCAGAGGAAATGGCCCATAAAGTGATGCTGGGCTTGGAGTATGGTAGGGAAGGGAACTGGCAGAAACTGTGGCTACTCACTGAATGTTCTCGTCAGTCATTCAGCTTTCTTATTCCTTGCCAGCAAGTAATAGAAATTGTCAGCCCTGTGGGAGACACTCCAAGACCTCTGGAAGAAGGAGTCTCATTAGATATTTATTCAAAGTTCATAGAGCCACCTCCAACATCAGACAAAGAAGTGAAGGTAAGATTGCTTTTGTATTTTCATTGCTGCCACCTAGGACTTACATTCTTAAGGGTGGAAAGGGGAAAAAAATAAATGTTCTTCCGTTTTCTTTGCCTCTGACTATTCTCAGATAGATGTAAGTGTTTATCATAGCACGGATTCCAAGAAGGGCAGCAGAGGGTAGTTCAGCCGCTTTAAACTCCTCTATCTCTTCCCCTCTAAACTTGACTTTCACTTTCCCAAAAGTAAGCCCTGCCTTGCTACCATGTCTTGGTGTATTAATTCCCATAAAGAATTTAAAAATCACTGTACCAGGTAACACTGAATCAGAATCTCTTGGGCTGATATCCTTCCTGGTGTAATAACCAACCAAAACGTGGATATGACATTAATATGTAATACATGGATATTACACGTTAATCACTGACCACTCCACAGATTGCTTGAATGTTGTTTGCATTCACTATTCTAGGACTTGGATCAAGAGCGAGGCCATGAGGAACCCCAGCCAGAACCTGAAACTTTGGATGTGGATCCTCTAGCTGGCTTCAACGTTGAGGATGTCAAGTCCATGCTGGCCCAAGTCACAGATGACATGTTAAGGGACATTCAGGTACTGAGTACTGATAGCTTACTCGCTTTGTTATGAGATAACCAGGACTCCTCAGGGTTCATGTCTATGTACACTGCCAACACTGTGCGAGCAAAAGTGAAGCTCGGGGTGGAGAGGTCCACTGTGGCATACCCATATCCAATCATCTGAGATTCAATAAGATCACAAAATAGATTTATCAGCTGTTTGGTATATGTTAGGCAGTATGCAAAATTATTCACCCCCATGTCCCCAAATTTGAGATGGTAATGACCTTGTGCCTTATCTCCGCTGTCAATATTGCTTATGTGAACACAATTGGTGTACATTTCTAAGCCGTAAACACTGAAGTTTGACTCAATAATTATAGCTAAGTTTTTCATCAGATTTCTTCAAAAAGAAGTCCTAGAAATCCTGCTCAGATAGTTCGTTCCTTATTACATGTCACTAATAGCTAAAGCATTTATGTCAGAAGCAGTTTGAAAATGGCCACGGTAACTGCCAGCCCAGTAGCTACCTCCTAGGATCTGTAGCCTGGCTTAGCTTTAGGCTCAGTTCTTTTTCATTCTCTCCAAATAAACATATACTTCTTCTGACCCCAAAGACTTATGGGAATTCACATAATCTTCCAGACTAAATGATGAAATAAGTGCATTGCATTTTTGAGCAAATTCGTAATTTCTTGGAAGTAACCATAAATCAGCAGGCCAGTGTAGCACATATTTAAAACACTAATGCATCTCAAAATATTTAGTCATTATCTGAGTATGAGACCATGTATTAAAAGCATTCTCTATTAATAACTAAATTAGAAAGAGCAAAAGATTACCTTGGCATAAGTATGCCTTGCTACTTGTTTAATCATCAGATGTTATTGCATTATTTACATGAGCATTTAATGATTTCGTGCCAACAACATCAGCCAAAGTCCTCGGTTTAATAAGGGGTGTTTAGTGTTTACCAAAAAAAAAGTAGAAGAACACGTTTTACACAAAGCTTTATTGTTAACAACCCTGTGAATGTAATAACTGGTTACTGTGTGCAAGGGCAGAGTGCAGTTGAATTAAGCTGAGCTCAGAATGTATCTCCTTTTTAGATTTGATAACATTTCATCTAAATATAGTTTATGTATAATCATGGCCCTGGGCTCCTTTGCAATCCTGCGGCTCTGAAATTATTGCCGGGGGAACTACTCAGCAATAGAATTGTTTGCAGGCCCCAAAAATTGAAAACATCTTTACCAAGGTCATATTCCATGTAGTTAGCAGTATGCTTTTAACTATTGAGTAAGTTTTTAAAAATATTAGTATCTGCAGCATTTATAGCTGTACTCTGTAGCAGAAAGAATATGATCATTGCACACACGTTGTCTTCCCGTTGGCCGAAAGCCCAGCTGGGAAGTTCATTAGCTTGGTCCACTAAATGCCATTAGGCACCAAAAGAACTTGAACCAGAGGGGAGAGGCGCAGGTCCTTTTGAGGCCACAGTCATTTCCATAATGAGTGGATCTATGGATATCAGCCTCAACCAAATGACTGCCAATTTTTCAATGAAATAACAAGATGATGTGGATTTATACAGACTCACGTTGGCCAGTCCTTGTAGGTATTTTCTTTCAATAATCCTAGTAAATTCCACGTGGGGAAGGAGGGCACATCCCCTGAGTGGTTGCAAAGTGACACTCATAAAGATTAAGCCATTTGTCTAGAGGTTCCAGGGTCAACAACGGATGACAGCCCCTGGGAAGGAGCTGTGCCCTGGGTTCTAACTCCAGTACCAGTATTACACACAGAATCCACATGGCATCTAATACCACCAGGAGATAACTTTGGATTTTAACATACTCGTGGGCTGAAGCTTTTTTCAGTATTTAACCTTGTGTTTTGGGCAAACTCCATGTTGGGTAATTACTCTCCACTTACCTGTTTCTCCTCCTGCTTCAGATGGGTAAGTTATTTTCCAATTCTGAAGTCTGACCTTCCGTGTTCCTGGACCTCACAGCTCCCACACCCCTTTCCCAAGGCAGCTGCCTGTTAGTGGTCGCTGTGCATACACCCTCTGCACAAGTGTGCTGCGCAAACATTTAGCAAACTATGACTGCTAAGATGATTTACATTTCCCCATAGTTTGCTTCTTCTTCAGTTAAAACTCACATCATTATTACAGTTTTTTTTTTTTTTTTTTGAGGAAAAGGCAGCAGAGAATTCATATTTTACTCATCTTGTTCTAAGTCTCTTCACTAGCATGGTTACAAGAATATGTCATCTATCATGTAGACATTTCTGAAAATATAGTGCGAATCCTGAAATTTTTTATGCTAATTTACTTTTTTTTCCAATTGACTCACTTTATAGTTTCAGAGATTTATTAAGACTGAAGTTATCTTGGCCCTCAGCTGTTAATTAAAATTACACTGAGTAGAGCAAACATTTTAAGCCTATATAGTTTAGGTATTTTAATTTAAGAAATACATTCAAAATGAAATTATTTTGGCCATGAGTTGCATAATAAAAATTACACCAATGGAGCAAAATTTAATATAGTTAAAGAATTACTTTTCAGAGAAATATGAACACTAACAGTAAATTCTTGCATTGAATATTGGCTGCGGGAGTAAGAACAACATGGAAACTTTGAGGGAAGGTTGCCATCTTGGGACCGCAGAGATCTCTAGGTGAACTTTGAATTTTCAAGGTTAGAATAGTTGAAAGGGATCACCTCAGGTCAGTGGCCAATGAAAAGCTGCTAAACCTGGGCTACAAGTTTCATGTTCTTTCCTGAAGAAAGCAGAACCAGCTCCAGCTAGGGTACAGGAGCTTTTCTACCCAGCAGTGTTCAAGCAGACACAGGCCGACCCACGACAGCTTCTTCTGGACCAGTCATGAAGTCTTTTGACCTGGGTGCTCTCGATTGTGCCTGAACTGACGCACTGACCTCCCAGATCTGAAAAGGTGAAAGGTTATTCTCTTCTAAGCACGGCACTCTACTAGCAAGGCGCCTCGCATTCAGGGACCTTTTTGCAAGTCTACACTTGTTTCAACAAATTCTGGTTTGATGACCTAGCAGAAAGGTCTCCAGGTCGCTATGAAAACCCCCGGGAGGTGGTGCAGCAGAAGCCATAGCGATGGTCCTCCAGTCCTCAGCAGAAATGCAGCGGGATCACAGCGGGCACAGAACAAAAGTGGGAATGGGAAAATCGTGTGGGCAACGCTAGCCTTCCAGTCCTTTGGCATAATGATAAGATTTTTCTTTTTCTGCAACCCATTTCAATCCATCTTATTCAACAGATCAATGAAATATATAATTGGTGAAGTACATTATGAATTAAAAGCTAAGATATAAGATGATGCAATCCTAATCTGCTGCTTTTTTTAGATAATCGTCATTAGGGGACTTGCGCAACGTTCTGTAGCTAAAGTCCCCCATCAGTGTCTACTCGTACAACAGTGCTCCTTTTAACTATGCCAAAACCATGCACAAGGGAGCTTTCCACCCTCAAACCAAAGTTCCTTTGTAAGTTAGAAGATCGCTTTATCCTTCCTCCAATCCTCTTTCCAATAATCTTTTCCTTTCTTTTTTAAGAAATATAGAAATAAAATCAAAGGCAAAAATCGGTCCCAGGGAATTAAAAAATATGTTAACTCAAAAACAAACTAATGAACAAAGCTTTAGTATTTAATGCATTCCGAATTCAGAATTACTGGCACTCAGGTGATCTGGTCAGAAATATAAATCCTGGCACCACAGGCCATGCCAGCCCTCCCCTGAGGCACACTGAGCCGGCCATGGAGTCTGGGTGTGGTGGTGCACACCTTTAATCCCAATGCTGGGGAGGCTGAAAACAGAAGGATCACTGGAGTTCGAACTGCATAGTAAAACCCTGTACCAAATACATTCATATATATGTGTGTGTATATATATATAAATGTATAAATATCTTTATTTTGCTAGTAGAGCAGAATATCACCAGATAATATAATTAGAGTGGGCAGGCATTTCCAGACTATTATAGTTGCTCTTGTATTAATTAGTTAATTAATTAACGTGAACCTACAGCCATACTGATTTTTCACATTTCTTTTTTTTTTTTTTTTTTTTTTTTTGCGGGACTGGGGTTCAAACTCACGACCTTGCACTTGCCAGGAGGCAGGCACTTATGCCACGGAGCTATCTCCCCAGCCCCCTACATTTCTTGTACTTGAATTAAATAATAAATTTTCTCACAATGCAGCGACTTTGGAGACCTAAAAGTATGCGGCACTTATACGTACTCTCAACTTAGAATTTATTAATCTATATGAATATAAACTGCTCTTCACTACCTCGTGGGCATTTTTAAACCACCCTAAATATAATAACAGTAGCTGTTGTATTTTTTGCTACATCAACAAACAAACATTTCTCTGCATGTAGTTTTATTATCTATTGTGATAAAAAGCAGACATTTCCAGTGCTACTAAAGTTCAGATAATGGGTAAGCCTTTCTGAAATTGTGCAGGTAGCAATGTCGCTCCCTGGAATAGCACGGCCAGGGGCTAAATGCTATCACAGCTTCGGTAATCACCCAACCTGTCAGCAGTTATGGACTTTTATTCGACAAAAACATAGCACAAAGCAGCATCATTCCAGGAGTTATAATGTGTGATGAATACCCTTAATTATAAGAATTGTTCTAATTGGAAGATTATTTGTGTTCTTATTCCACAGCAGAGCTTTCTGAGATCCTGTTTAAAATGCATCACACAGAAGACAAAACCATCCACTGCAAAGGGGTGGGGCCCCAGCAACACCACCGCAGCCAGGCCCAAAGCAGTTATTCTGACGCGGTGCTTATTGGTAAAGTCTGTCTGAAGATACAGATAAATTATCCTATCTTCCAACACACGACTATGTGAAAAATGGCTGTCCAAATACCACTTCCTGCTCATAGCAGACATGCTATACTTTGGGACTGTACAGAGAAATATGATAAAGTGTTATCACATCACTACAGGCTTAAACACGGCTCCGTCTGCAAAACAGGAAGGTGTGTGAGGGATAAAGTCTGTCTTTAGGCGCTGTAGTATGTCAAAACCACAAAGACAATGTGCGGCAAAAGATAGCTCCGTCATAACCACTTTTTTATGATTGTCTTCACAGACTGAGATAAACGAAAAGCTGCAAATCCAGGAAGAGGTCTTTAATGCACGGATAGAAAAACTGAAAAAGGCCTGAGGACTCAGTACATGGAGAGCGCCGCTAACTTCACAGAAGCAAACAACACTAGCCGGAATAATAGATTCTCCAGGGCCCTGTATCTTCTTTATTTCATTGTGGAAGGAAAAGCAAGACTTATTTTTTATTGTCCTAAGTATTTAGGAAAGTCTGAGGCTCCATTTTGCCATCTTCGGTACCATCACGGCTTGGGAGTCCATTATAGCACAGTAATAAGAATGTTTTGTATACAGGAGCTTGGAGAATTATATATAAAAGTATGATTGTTTTTATGGTAGTTCTTTGACATTTTTTACTAATAAACACTACCTCTTCACTGAAAATGAAACTAACTTTTTAAAATGACCAGAAATAATAGTCATAAATAAATAATGGTATCCACATCAACATTAATGAATTGTCACAGTACTGGAGCTTCATGGAAAGCTACTTGCACCCCACCATGGAGGATAAAACCTGCTAAGCAATGACAATTCAAACATGGATGCTAGGATTTTTTAAACTTAAGTGTCTTGGCTCTCTTATTTTAATGTTTCAATGTGAAACCAATTTTCTGAAATTATATAATACAGTTTGAAGCATTTTAATTTATTCTGCACTGTATTTGTTATTTCTAATCTTGTTACGCTCCCAGGAGAATACATGACCTATATAAAAAGAAGCAATATATAAATGGTTATTAAAGACCAACCTATACATAGATTGTAAAAACCCTTAAAGAAAAATCAAACTCACAGAACTCCAAAAATTAACCATTACATGGCAGTAGAATGATTGAAAACTATCTCAAGCTTTTAAATACTCTTACAAAAATATAATTGTAAAACAAAACTAGCTATGTGCTGACTGTCTCTCATTAGACACATTAGTTCACTACTACCTAAGCCCTGTTCAGAAACCCTAGATTTCAGCAGATTCTAGAATGCAGGCAGAAAATTAGTAGGAGGAGTTAGTTCTCTCAAAAATTTTCAAAATTGTGTAATACCTGCAACTGGGGCATTTTGCTAAATATGGACTATACTCTAGTCTTCTCTTCCTGTGTGGAAGGAACTGCCCAAAGTCTTCTCTACTTAGAGCACAGACCTCACAGCTTTGAGTAATTTTCTGATTACACTAACCTGAAAATGAAGAATAATCCTTATGATCAAATCTTACTAGTGTTCTTATAGCTCTCAGACCAGAGGACTGGAGATAGATTTCATCCCCGAGCTGTCCTTTCTGAATCAAAGCTTTAATGGCCTTGGAAGATCACATGGGACACTCACACAACAGGGCTCCCTCAGGAATCTTTTCTCCAGGGAAAACAGTAAAACCGAGATAACCACAAGCTGAATAAAGAAGCTTCTAGAAATCACCCAGCACAGCTTCAAATGCAATCATTGGCACAAAGCAAACCTGCACTTCTCATAAAACGTGTCTATTGGGGCAAGGTTACAGGAGCCTGTCACCAAATCAAAGGTAGTATCGCAGTCCTTGGGATGGTGCCCAGTGAGGATGTAACAGACAGCTGAGAGGCGGGGCGTAAGACTCCTCATGACTGAAACTGGCCTTGCCATTGGCCAGTGTGTGGCCTGACATAGGCCATGCAGCTCTATCTGTTTGTTTGTCAAATTGGGATAGCACCACATCTGAGGTAATTGAAAGGATTCGTGCTAAGTGACTTTCTTGTCAGGCTGGGCTCGTTTACCTTTCAAGACGTGTGCCGTGTCTCACCCAGGGGCTGGGTCAGCCTCTCCCCGGGTCCCCTGCTCCTCTGCCTCCCTCCCTCCTGGCTCCTGTGGGTGAGTGTGGTCCCACGCTCCTTTTCATTCGCCCCTCAGTGACCACTCTGTCCTCCTGCTGTTCTATGTGTTTTCTGTTGGACAAAAAATAATAGGATCCCCTAATAGGAGAGTACAACCATGCCAGCAATAATGGGAAATTTTAGTTTCTATTCCTTGTGTTTTTAAATGAACATTGATTTGATAAAAGCATACAGGTAGCATGTAAAATAAAAGACTTAAATACAGTGTACACAATGAAAAGTAATTTTCTCATTAGGTCCCCCTTTTCCTCTCCCGGGAGGCAACTAGAGCTTTACTTATGCAGACAGTGGATGTGTGCTTGTGTGGGTAGTAACTTTTTAAATTTTATTTATTTTTTGGGACCCAGAGATTGAACTCAGGCCCTTGCTCTTGCCAGGCAAGCACTTATCCTGCTGAGCTACCTCCCCAGCCCCTAAAGTTTAATTTATTTTAAAGAGAAAATGCAATGAAAGCAATGATACAGAATTTCAAGACAAGAAGATAGGAGATGAACAATGATTAATACATTGTGTGTTGCTGTCTTCAAAGTATTTACTCCAATTACAAGATATAAGCATGAAAAATTAATCAAATAATATAAGCAAAACCTTTTGTAAAGTAAACTAATATAAATTAGTAGTATAATTATCATAGCTATTGAAAAGTGAGGCTTAGAGGTCCCGTTCAACCCAGCAACTTCCCTTCTGTGTGTTTTCCCAGAAGAATTAAAAACAACATACCACAGTGATACATGCACACCTATGCTTATAGCAGCACGAAATAGCTGGAAACAACACCAATATCCATCAACGGAGGAATGGGTAAAAAGATGTGATCTTTTTATACAGTGAAGTATTATTCAGCTATGAAGAACTTGAGGCTTTTAAGCCGGGCGTGGTGGCGCACGCCTGTAATCGCAGCACTCGGGAGGCTGAGGCAGGAGGATTGATGCGAGTTCGAGACCAGCCTGGGCTACAAAAGTGAGCTCAGGACCAGCCTCAACTGCATAGTGAGACCCTGTCTTAAAAAGACAAAAAAAAAAAAAAAAAAAAAAAAAAAAAAAAAAAAAAAAAAAAAAAAAAAAAAAAAAAAAAAA
>PVJA010017539.1:0-41452 GCA_004027025.1 Myocastor coypus | reverse complement strand
AATAATAATAATAATAATAATAATAATAATAATACATTGATCATATCTATTTTATGAAACTACTGTGAGACTGTAATTTGATAACTTACAAAATACTTCATACTTACATATAGTAAACATTCAGTAAAAATTAGACCCTTACTTTTTCTTTCTTTCTTTTTTTTTTTTTTTTTTTAAAGCAAAACATGTTGCAGTGAACATTTTTAAGCATAAGACTTTTCAGCAGTTGGAATTATCTCCCTTGGAGATTTCTGTATATAGAACTCATAGGTCAAAATATATATTTAGTATATATCAAGCAATTATTTACCAGTATACATATGTATTTAAAATTTACTAATTTTCTTTTTTTCTTATGTATTTGGTTTAGGGTCTTACTATGCAGCTAGATTCTTAGTGATCCTCCTGTTTTCAGCCTCCCCAGCAGGGGATTACAGGTATGGGCCACTGTGACTGGACTCAGTGGCCCACTCAGCATGCCCAGGGGCAGGGCTGGCCCTGCATGTGGCACTTGGGATTGAACCTGGGTCCCTGTACTTGCCTAAGCAAACACTTAGTCCACTGAGCTACCTCATCAGACCTTATATTTACTAATTTTCTATGCAAATATATATCCTATTTTTTATCTTGAATTCTTTCAAGACCCA
This sequence comes from Myocastor coypus, assembly GCA_004027025.1. Classification (NCBI taxonomy): domain Eukaryota; kingdom Metazoa; phylum Chordata; class Mammalia; order Rodentia; family Myocastoridae; genus Myocastor; species Myocastor coypus. The sequence continues at coordinate 40,805 of PVJA010017539.1, read as the reverse complement.
AATCATGAAAATATTGAAAGGTCCAAAGGCCATATGCTAAGGGTTCTGTTCTCAACCCCTGGCATACTGCAAGGTGGGCGAGCCATTAGGAGAGGAGCCCATGGAGGGAAGTTAGTTCACTGGGGTCATGTTCTTGTGTGGACACTTTGGCCCTTCCTTCCTCTGTGCTTCCCAGCACCTGTGCTCTGCCACACACACTCATTGTGATGTTCTGCCTCTTCAGAGGCCCAGGGTAAAAGCAGCGACCAAAGTAAAGGTTTCCTCCTTTAAGTTGATTTTCTCAGGTATTTTATCATAGCAACATAAAGCCGGCTATCACATTTTGCTCACTCCTTTCTCCCACTTCATTTTCTACTTCTACTTCTTCTTGGTAAACAGGTTATTTTATAGCGTATAGTAGGGATTTTTGAAGCTTGATTTATATGTGGTTGTTATTCATTGTTATTCACTTTAAGCCTTTAACTTATTTTTTTAATCCTGCAGTGTCTTATTTCCTAAAAAGCACGTATCTAGCCTGTTTCTTTTATTTTTCAAGTGTTGACTTTTTAAACTGATTTTTGTTTTAATTTTCTTTCTGAGTTCTTTGTTCCAATTGTACATACAGTGCAATGCTGGGGGCACAGTGATGAGCAGAGCTGCCTTCCAGTTATGAATACAAAGCGGAGACCTGCTCTGGAGGTCTTGCCTGACTTTCCACGCATCTACTGCCTTTTCTGTCTATGACCAGAAATTAAATTGCCATGTATATTTTTGCCTATTTCTACAGTTTTTATTCTGTACTTCTGACCTATTTTTGTGCTAACACCACATAGTTTCAGTTCTTACAGTTCTATAGATTTATAGAGCGCACCTTCGGCTCTTGTCCCCTTACCTGATGTGTGCTACTATTTGTCTCTCTTTGCATAGCTCTCAGCTATGGAATGAGGCTTTTTGCTCAGAGTTCTTAATGGCCATCTCTGAAATCGTTCAGTGTAGCTGTTGAGTGTTAGAGCCAGTCTTTAATGTTTCAAATAGGACTTAAAGATTATTTACTGTAACATTCCTTCCAAGAAACCCTCTCTAAAATATCTCTGACAGGATTATGGAGAGGCTGGATTTTATGCGCACTTGGTTTCCTTCCAAAGTTTCTGATATTTCTAAATGACCAAGCACTCTTCCCATATTTGTTAAAATTAAAGTGACACTAAATCCCATTCCTCACTGCTTCTTCAGTTTATTGAGAGATTAAAATTACCAGCAAAGCAAGGCATACATTTTTCATATCCTCTGATTCTATCAGGATTTCCCAGGAAATCACATCATTTGTTGCCATCAAGTCCTACCTTTCTGATATGCTGTGTGTATTCCCACAAGTAGTCCCTTACATTTTTGTTCCCTTTTCCTGGCTTGAGTCTGCCTCCCACTTTGAGGAATTTGAATTTCTCTTCTTACTGTGGAACATGACTTGAGATCATTACATTGGACTTGCCACCTCTGTCCAAAATGTCTCAGTATACTGTTTATTATATACCTCAGCCCTTCTCCCATACTGCAAAGTTTCTCAATGAGATATTTTACTTCTGCCTATTACTGTTTCATGTTTATTTTAGTCTCCTAATTTGTTGTAGTTTTGTGATTTTTATTGTTGAATTGTTGTGTTACCAATATTTCGTATGTTGTCATAGGTCAAGATTCTAAATTGGTCAGTTAGAACATTAGTCTTCCACAGTTGTTACATCAGGTACATGTCACATGAGTATGTAGGTGGCTTAAAAACTATGGCACATTCTCAGATAAACTCATGCTAGGAACATAAATCTGTAGTAGAGTGCTTGGCTAGCAGTTACCAGAATCTGGTCTCAGTAGCCAGCATTACAAACAGAAGAACAAATGAATGACAGTAAAACATATGTGAACTGTTTTCTGTGTGGGTTTTCGTACAACCTTTACTATACCAATATGTGATGTGCTGTTTTTAAAGAGTGTGAGCTAATATTTAGGATTCCTCAAATTTAATTTAGTCTTTGAAGAGTACCTGCTAGCATCTCATGAACCACTTAACCACAACATCTATACCAGATTTCCCCTGTCAGGTGAGAAGACCTTTCTTCACAACCACTGATCCCTCTTCACCATATGCGATGTCTTCATATGATCTATAATTTTGTTTGTTTGTGATGAACAGTGTCACTCTTTAATTTCAAGTTTCAAAACACTCTTTTGTGGTGAGGTATTGCCTGAAGTTTGTTTCTCAGTTTTCGACAATACAGATTGTCCCTTTCCAGGGACCTGCCCCTGGCATCATAAGCCGAAATCTGGGCATCGAGTCCTGAGCTCTGACACCATCTGTGCAACCAGCTGCTCCCTTCCTCTTTGCCCTAGTTTCTTTTCCAAAGTTGTAATCATCATTTGGGTGAGAAAGTTGCAGAGTAGAAGTTGAGTCCTTCAGTTTCAGCTCTGGCCCAAGCTTGCAATGGAATTACTGCTGCTTGCTGGATGTTTTGTGACCGTGATACTTAGACTTTGATCTTTCTAAAACTTTTGAAATTTCCTTTCCTAATGTTGACATAGCTGTATCTTTTACCCTAGCTTTCTTTGCATGCCTTTTATTGTATCTCAAACACTTGCTTTAAAAAGCCACCAGATGCCTCCAGGCGCTACAAAAGTAGGGTATAGACAGGAGAGTGTGGCATCTCAACAGGAAGAGACCTGAAGCCAGTGAAAGACTTCGCCATGTTTGCAGGTTATCTGTTAACATTCCTGATTGTCCTGGGCTCATTACCTTGCTGGCTGTTTAGTTTACCACCATTGTTTTCTTCCTGTCACTTTAGTTTACCACCATTGTTTTCTTCCTGTCACCCTGAAAAGGACTTTACCCACTCATGAGAGGCAAATATGAGTACATTCTCCTTTCTGTCCCCTTCATTTCTCTGTCCCCTTCACTGATGTTTCCATTTACTTTGGTTCTTCTCTGCTCCCTCAGAATATTCTATTCTAGTTTCCTTCTTGGGTCACCTAATCGTCCAAGGAACAACATTATCCTCTTCAATGCGCCCAGATATGAAGAGGCATTTGTGAAATCCTTTCATCTCCTCAAGCATCACTCTTTTAACTGGTATTTACTGAGCCAGATGTTGTGCTAAATACTGGGAGTGTGAGACATAGACCTTACTGGCATGTTTTGGCATCTCATGGGAGAAGTGGAAAAGAGTAAATAAGCAAATACAAATCAGCATGATAAGTTCTTATGTTACTAATGGATAAAAGGTGCTGTAGAGTGTCACTGCAGAGTGTTAAGAAGGGGAGTAATAGGATTAGCACCGTATTTCTGCAGAGACTTTTGTAAGCTCCATAGCACGCTAATGGCAGTGTGGAAAGGCTGGCAATGAAGTCAGATGGGAGGCCGTCGCAGTTACCCAGATAAGAGATAAGGATGGCAGTCATGCCAGATGGGCTGATGGAAAGAGACACTGAATTGCAGAAAACAGGAATGGTGGACAGAGTCCATGTAAAATGAAAGGAGAGTCGAGAATTACCATGACTCCTGGAGATGCAGCCTAGGAAATTGAATAAATTGTGGGATCATGCCCTAAGAAAAGGAAGTGGAGACACTAGCTGGTGAGTTTTCAGAGCCTATTAGAAGGCAGCAGGTAACAAGCCATGTCTCACTATGGCTCTGGAGTTCTGGAAGGAAAGGAGATTGAAGATATGGCCTTGGCACGCAGATGATCAGGGTGCCCTGGGGACTTTGCTGCCCTAGCTGCGTCACTGCTATGATACCAGGTGTCAGCCTTACTGCCAGTCGTATCTCCAAGTCCCTCCTTCATCTACTTCATGTCTTGTGACTCCTTAGCTCCCACTCATTGTTGGATTCCTATATTTGAAATAAGTGAAGTGGTCAGTAAGATAAGAGATGAAATCTGAAAATCCTGCCTGAAACTATCTCTTCAGCTCTGAAGGACTGTGTGGATAAATTTTCCCACATGCTCACTGCTGAAGTGGAAGTAGTACTCACACCAGCATAATCCTGTCTTGATTCTCTGCAAATATTCATGGCAACATACTCTGACCAGGCATGTTTAAGGGCACACAGGCAACCTGGTGCCAGGCAGGGGAGTTCTCTCAAAGAGGATGCCCTCATTTTCTTTCTGTTTTTGTTCTCTATTGGGTTGAATGATTTCTCATTACTCCATGTTGGAAAGCAAATAAGCCCTTGACCTATGCTTCACAATTTATGTACCTGACTTCATGCATTTCTGACAGTTCTGTTACACTTTGTATGGTTATTTATCTTTATTTCCCCCAGGACACTAGGATAGTATATTGGTATATTTATTCATTCATCACAGTATTATTGAAGCCTTAAACCATACAGTATACTTACTTATTAAGGAACTAAAGGAAGAACACTTTTCAGGACAAAAGATAACTTTATGGAATATGTGCTTTCCTAAAGTAAACATGTAAATTATTTCTACAAATGATAAATTACAATTGTAACATATTATAGAGATGGAGAGGCTACCTTTGCCAAGAAGTAGTGAGGGAAATTTTTGGAAGGATGCCTTAAGGGAAGTAATAGTGAGCCTATATACCCTGAAAAGTAAATTAGAATTGTCTGCATGGCAAGAAAAAAACAGGATACAAAGGGGAATTTTGAAAAATAAGTAAATTCTAAAAACAGATAATACCCTTTAAAAGACTGGAGGTGATTAGACTTTGGCTCTTTCAAGGAAGTGACAGGCAGGCGGATGTGGGCAAGAAGTCATATTTAGGGTATAGTGTGGTTGGCAGGTCAGTGTTTAGTGTAAGTCTGCCAGGGTTGGCTGAGGGCAGATCATGCCTTGCAGGGTATGGCATACAGATTTTATCAATTTTATTGGTAAGTAATTCAAGACTGCAAAGTGATTCAACCTATGTTTTTCTTTCATTTCAAGTTGCTCAAGTTGTTTTATGGATACTGGATTGAATAGTAGTGAGAGAAGAGGTACAGTTTACACCTAAAAGCCACTGCAGGTACAAAAAGGGTTGAAACAGTGGATGGCCTACATATCACCATACAAGACTGTAATATGGAGTATCTCCTATGCGTGGGCATTGTCATAAGCAAAAATCTGGGGCACTGGCTCTTAGAACTTTTGTTCTGGTGTATTTCATTCCAAAGTATGTTGCTAAGGCACAGCACTTCTTTTTAAATTTTTTTTAATTAATACAATGCATGTTATTGTCTTCATAGTAGTTGTTCCGAGTACAAGATGCAGACATGATAACTTTTCTAAACACTGTTGGTACTAGTATTTCTACTCATTAAACTAATAGAAAGTAGCTATATACACAGTCCAATATTCCATAATAATAGTGGGGTATCAGCAGAACTGGCAATGTCAGAAGCTTTTGATTTGAGCCTTTTACAGTTCAGCATACTAATCTAGCTGTACTTTTTATGCCTCGTGGATATACTTTTCTGCTGGATGCTTACAGCCAAGTTAAAGCAAGATATATCAAACAAAGCATGTAACATTTGTATCTGACAAGGTCAGTCAAATCCCCTCAAGGTTAGTCTTGAAACTATGTACAGCATTTTGTAGATCTTTTGTCAGTGTCAACCATCTGGATGAGTAATGGCCATTGCTTGACCAGTTTGCTCCCTGTGAGCCTGAGAAGGTCTCTCTTCTCTCGGTGACTCTCCTTAGGCCCACTATACCTCATTGATCGCTTGCTTCTATGGCCTTATAATCTCCTTGAATAGAAAATTTAGGCCACCACTGAGTTATAGGATGTTATAGTACAAGTTCTCCTATGTCCAGAGTCCTCACTGACTTTGAAGGGTTGGGGCCAAAATATTGACTGTCCTTTTAGTTCTTCTTTTTCTCTAATTTTTTAGTCTGCAAACTTAAGTTCTTAACCTTCCAGAAAAGAAGCTTAGTGATAGTATTGCTCTATAACCTATGTACTTAAGCTTAACATCACTGTCTTTCTGAATATTAAATGCCTTAGAGTTAACATGGAACCTGTATTTTCCATCAGTCATTGATATTCTAACAACTCCCTATAGAATGTGGTTTAAAAAACACTGTTACACTTTTTTACACAGAAATTTAAAAATCTAAGCATATACTAAATTGTAGGAGGTCAATCATACGGCATTTTTCTTGTCTCATATTTTCTTTAATTACCCTTTTTTGTTTTCTTTTAAAACACACATTTATTTGAGAGTATAGCAATAATTGAAGTTACATTAGAAACAGCACACATCTGAAAGACCAGAATGACACACATTGCAAGCATTGTTTTAGTCTTACAAATTCCTACTCTGAGTGTCAGAAACATGTTGGAGATGATTAAGACCGTTGTCTAATACATCCTGTGTGTATAAGTGCATGGTTTTCCCCTGCCATGTTCCTTAACTTTTCTGCTTGCTGTCTGTCTCTTTGTTTAATCCTTAAGTTGTTGATTTCCATTCAGCTGTGTTATGCCTTTCCATTTTTATTTCTTCTTTTGTGTTCTTACACTAGGGTGACTATATGATATTTACACATTATAGGTCTGGTTTATTTGACTTATGAGTATATCTTCAAGATACATCCACTTATATATGAAATCTTCTAGTTTATCATTCTTTACAGCTGAATAATATTCCATTGTATAAAAACACCACATCTTTTCCAACCATACTTCAGATGATAGGCATTTTGGTTGTTTCCATGATATAGCTATCACAAATTTTACTGCTATAAACATAGTTGGACAGATATCACTATGATATGATGTTTTCAGTTCTTCTGGGAAAATTCCTAGTAGGGGTATAGCTGGATTGAATGGGATTTCCAGTCCTAATTTTTAATCAGTCTCCACACTGCTTTCCATATTGTTGCACCAATCTGCATTCCCACCAGCAGTAGAAAAGTGTTCCTTTTTCCCCACAGCCTGTCCAACAACTGTTGTTGGTTGATTTCTTTATGAAAGGCACTCTTTCTGGGGTGAGATAATATCTAAGTGTTGTTTTAATTTGCATTTCACAAATGGCTAGTGATGTGCAGCATTTCTTCATGTATTTATAGGCTTGTTGTATTTCGTCCTATGAGAAGGATGTTTTCATTTCAGATACTCATTTCTGGACTAGGTCTTTGAATTTTGGCAGCCTAATGTTTTTTTGTTCTTTATTAATTCTAAATAGAAGCATGTTCTCTGAATACTTATTAGGTTTTTTTTTTTTTTTCTCAAAATTTGTGGTTGTCTTTTCACTCTGTTGGTAATTTCTTTTCACGTGCCAAAACTTCTCAGGAAGAGGAGGTCCTAGTTTTTGATTCTTTGAAGTATGACACATGTATTTTGATTTTTATCCATGAACTATTTGCCTACCCTAATGTCTTCAAGATTTCTTCCTACTTTCTCTTCCATGAGATTTGGCATTTCTGTTTTAATAATTAGTTAATCCAATTTGACTTTAGTTTAGTGCATGGTGATAAACCTGGACCAAGTTTTAGTTTTTGACATATAGAGAGCCAGTTTTTCTACCACCATTTATTAAAGAGGCTATCTTTCTTCCAGTAAACATGTTTGGCCCCTTTGTTGAAAATAAGGTGGCTGAGTGTGTTTGTTTTTGCTTCTGCATCTTCTAATCTATTCCATTGATCCTCAGGTCTATTTGTTGTTGTTGTTTTTCTTTTTTGACAATACCATGATGATTTTATCGCTGTGGCTTTATAGTATAACTTTATGTCAGGAGTTGTAATGCCTCCTGCCTTACTTTTGCTTCCAAGGATTGTCTTTGCTGTTCTAGATCTTTTCTGGTTCCAAATAAGTTTTAGGAATGACTTCTTCAGTTCTGTGAGGTATGTTGATGGTATTTCAATAGGGGTTGCATTAAATCTGTATAACAATTTAAGAAATATGGCCATCTTCACAATGTTGGTTCTTCCTATTCAGGAGCAGGGAATATCTTTACAATTTCTGAAATCCTCTACAATCTCTTTTTTCAGAGTACTGTAGTTTTCATTGAGAAGATCTTTTACTTCTTTAGTTAGATTAATTTCTGAGTATTTTATTTTCCCTGGTGCTATTTTAAAAGGTGTTGTTTCTCTAATTTCTCTCTCAGTGTGTTTGTTATCTGTGTAGAGGAATGCTATTGACTTTTGTGTGTTGACTTTGCATCCTGCTATGCTACTGAATTTGTGTATTAATTCTCGTAGCTTATTGGTGGAGTTTTTTGGGTCTTTCACTTAGACTACTATGTCATCTGCAAATGATAGTTTAACTTCTTCTTTACCTATTCTTATTCCTCTTATTTCTTTCTCTTGTCTAATGACTTGGCTAGTGATTCCAGAACTATATTTAATTGGAGTGGTGATAGAGGACATCTTTGTCTTGTACCAGATCTAAGAGTAAAAGACTTCAGTTTTTTTCCCCATTTAAAATTATGTGAGCCTTTGGATTGTCATACACGGCTTTTATCAGACTGAGGTAGAGGCCATCTATTCCAATTCTGGAGGACCTTGAGCATGAATGACTGTTGCACTTTGCAAAAGCCATTTCTGTGTTAATTGAGATGATAATGTGTTTTTTGGATTTGGCTCTATTGATACAGAGTATTACATTTATACATTTGCATATATTGAATCATATTTACATCCCCAGGATGAATCCTACCTGGTAGTGGTGCATTATCTTCTTAATAATTTGTTGTATTCGATCTGTGAGCATTTTATTGAGGATTTTTGCATCTATGTTTATGACAGAAATTGGCCTATAGTTCTCTTTTTTAGTTGCATCGTTCTCTGGCTTGGGTTTCAATATAATACTTTCTTCCAGGAATTATTTTGGGGTGATTTTTTTCCTTTTCAATTGTATTGAAGATTTTAAGTAGTATTGGGATTTTATCCTCTGTAAATTTTTTGTAGAGTTCAGGATTGAATCCATCAGGACCTGGATTTTACTTTGTCAGTTGGTTTTTTATTACTTTTTATATTTCTTTGGCTGATGTTGTTTATCATTCTTGTATCTTCTTGATTCAGTTTTGGTAATTTGTACCTTTCTAGCAATCTGCCCATTTCTTCTCTTTTTTCAATTCTGTGAAAGTAAAGATTGTCAAAGTAGCTATGAATGATATTCTGAATCCCACTGGGTGTGTAGTAATTTAACCCTTTACATTCCTTATTGCTTCAATTTGAGTTTTTTTGTTTCCTCTTTTTGATTAGGCTAGCTAGGGGCTTATCAATTTTATTTAATTTTTCAAAGAACCGGCTTTTTGATTCATTAGTCATTTGTATTGTTTTCATTGTCTCAATTGAGTTAATTTCAACTCTAATCTTTATAATTTTCTCCCATCTTTGTCCTTTGGGTTTGGTTTGCTCTTCTTTTTCTAGGTGATCGAGGTGCAGCATTAGAGTATATCTTCATATTTGGTTATCTTAGTGTGTGCATTCAGAGCTATAAATTTCCCTTTTAGAAGTGCTTTCATTGCATCTTATAAATTTTGGTAAGTTGTTTTTGAATTTTCATTAAATTGTAGATATTATTTAATTTTTCTTTAATTTCATCTGTAACCTGTTGTTTGCTGAGGAGGGTGCTGTTTAATTTTATGTGATTATGGGGTTCTTATGGTTTCTTGTCATTTATTTCCATTTTCTTTGCTCTGTGGGCAGATAAAATGCATGGGATAATTTCTTTTTTCTTGCATATACTTTAACATGACATATGGAATAATATGTGGTCTATTTTAGAAAATTTCCCATGAGCAGCTGAAAAAAATGTGTATTCTGCAGTGGCTGGGTAAAATACTGTATATATACACTAAGTTCATTTGTTCCAAGTACTGGGTCAACTCTGTTATTTCTTTGCTCTTTGTCCACTTGACCTATCTTTTCAGGATTAGGATGTGTTAAGGTGCCCTATCAGGATCATTGTAATGGATATCACAGTTTTCATATCCATAAAGATTCGTCTTATATATCTGTGTGCTCCTATATTGGTTGCATACATATTTATGAGTTTTATCTCTTCATCTTGAATTTTTCCTCTAACTAGTAGGTAGTGGCCTTCTTTATCTTGTTTGATCATTCTTGGTGTGAAGTTGAGACTATCTGAGAGTAGGATTGCTACTTCTACTTTTTTCTGAGGTGCTGAGGCATGTAGTATTGTTTTCTATCCTTTATCTTTCAGTCTATGAATTTCTTTATGAGTTAGGTATGTTTCTTGTATACATTATATTGTTGGGCTTTCCTTCCTAATCCACAGTAACAATTTATTTCTTTTAATCTGTGAATTGAGACCATTTACACTGAAGGTTATAACTGAGATATATTGATTTATGCTTGCCATGTTATTTACCTCCTGTTGGTTACCCTTTTATTCCCTGTGTTTAATTGTTTTCCCTGTTTGGTGTGTTTTTTCCATTCTCATTTGTGAAGTTCTGGTCATTTTGGTCCCTCTTTAGAATATCTTCTAGTAGTCTGTGTAGTGTGTGCTTTGTCATCATGAAATTCTTAATTTATTCTTTGTCATGGAAGTATTTAACTTCTCCATCAAACTTGAAAGAGAGTTTTGCAGGATATAGCAATCGGGGCTGGAATTTGTTTTCATGAAGGACTTGAAGCACTGTGCTCCAATGCTCTTCTTGACTTCATGGTTTTGAAGAGAAATCTGCCATCCTTCTGATGGGTTTTCCTTTAAATTTGATCTATTTCTTTTCTCTAGCAGCTTTTAGTATGTTATTCTTGTGCTGGATTTCTTGGATCTTGACTATTATATACCTATGTGTATCTTCAATTGGGTTTATGTTAATTGGAGTTCTATGTACTTCAGTCATTTGACTGCCAAATCGCTTCCCCATATTTGGGAAGATTTCTGCAAATATTTCTGCCCATATTCTTTTTATATCATTTGTATTAACTCTTTCTCATAGATGTCAATTAATGTCACATTGTTCATGTTTGCATTGTCTTGTAGACGTGGAATAATTTTTTCCTTCCTCCTAGTTGTTTTTAAGAGATTATTCCTTACCTGTTCACTAGATGCAACTGTGTCTTTAAGATCTGAAACTCTATGTTCACTTTCATTCAAATGGCTTTGTGAGCTTGTCCCTGAGGTTTTAAGTTCCTCTGTATCTCTTTGAGTCTGCTTGATGGGATCTATTTCTTTCCTATATTGTTTATCCAAGGTATCTAAAGTTTTTCTAATCGCCTCCAATTTTTTATCAGTGTCTTCTTCAGAAGCAGACATTAATTCTTTCACTATGGTTATCCTTTCTTTTTTTACTTCAGAAATTATTTCTGATCTGATTTTCTCTCTGCCATTCTGCACTTGTCTGTTTACTTCAGATGCTATTAATTCACGGAGTTCTTTTTATACTTCAGAGATTATTTCTGATTTGATTTCCTCTATACATATCTGCAGATGTTTCTTTACTTCAAATGCTGTTAATTCAGAGGTTTCTTTTTTTGCTTCAGAGATTATTTCTGCTCTGATTTCCACTATACCTTTCTGCAGTTGTGTCTTTACTTCAGACTCTATTAATTCAGAGATTTCAGCTGTGCGATTCCCATTTCCTTCTATGTTAGTGTCTGCTGCATTTTTTCAGGATTGGATTGAGGCCTGAGATTCCATTTTGCTCCCTCTCATTGTCATTGTGTAGAGCACTGTCCTTTGACCTTTGGTGCAGAGCTTGGTGCAATTATACTTTTAGCATAATTCTTACCCAAAGGAGATTATATGGATAAGGCAATTTTACTTTTGTATTTACAGAACCATAGTTAGGAACATTAATAGTGGGTAGAGATATTTGGCCATTTACAAACTTTTGTAACTAAAGAATTTGCATTTTACACAGTAAGAGCAAACTTTTGTCTGTGTACCTCTGCTGATATTAAATTGTAAGTTTGTATTTAATTTAGTTCAGTTAAGATCTGACTGATTACCTCCTTTGATGTATCTGGGAGGGATGGGTCCAGAGAAGGTGGAGGTCAGTCTGGTGGGCCACATGGAAGAGGAAGTCACTCCTGCACAGCTCATTGGAGCTTCAGGATTGAGAGGTCGGTCTGGTGGGAGAGGAAGCCACTCTTGTGTGTCTAGGTAGAGCTTGAGGACGGGAAGTTCAGTCTATTGGAAAAAGAAGTCTCTCCATTGAAGCTCTGCAGAGCTCAAGGATGGGGAGGTCAGTCTGGTGGAACAGGAAGTTGCTTCCACACAGCTCTGCAGAGCTGCAGGATGGGGGACAGCATTTCTTGAGATAAGAGAATTTGTGGAAAACTCTTTCAAATAAAAATAAAAAAATGTTGCTTTAATCTGCACCAGGTACTGGACATGGTAGGTGACTTTGCTTAAAGCAAACTACAGCTTGCTCTCAAGTAACTCCACAAAAATAAGCTTGGTCACTAAAGATATTAGAAAAATCAAATCTCTTGTGAAAAGCTAAATATAGAAATTTTTCTCTTCCATGGGATTAAAAAGATGAATTTATTTGCTTTGTTTTAGATGGACTTCTGAATTATAAGTGTGTGTAATCCTAGCTAACTCTTTTTGAATTATGCTCATTTCTTTCTTGGCACTTAGGTTTTAACTACAGAACTTATTTTAAATAATACATGTGTATTTTCATATACATATATATTTGATGTATGTATATTGAATGCAATATATAATATATATGTCTATGCATCTCAAATGTACACACCAGATTCTCTTAGTTTCCTCCAGGTTAAAGGAACTTTAGTGTTGCTAGTAGTGCCATTTGTTGAACGGACTTATTTCCATCCACATTAGAAAGTTGTATCGTCTCTTTAATGTAAACAGTCTTATTTAACAGAGAAGAAATATAAAATAATTAAGTTCTATGTTGAAGTTAATTTGGGTGTTCCTATCCTGATATAAACATATATGCATACACATTATTGTATATTAAATTTTTGTTCAGGGTTATTGTTTAAATTTTTTATTTGTAAATAAGGAAATTGCATAGTAACTTTTACATCCTTTGTTGCTTTTATTTTCTCTTACTATTATCTTGCCTTATCATTTGATATGTCTTAAGTACTACATTCTGGAGTATTAGGTACATTACAGTGTGGAATTATACTTTTATGATTTATTCAGTAGACTGCTTGTCTCTGTGGGCAAGGAACAGATCTAATTTATTTCTTCTGTTATCAAACACAGAACTGGATGATCAGTAAACCATATAACTGAATGAATCTTTGTATTATTTGATTTGTTTATATAAATAATTATACAAAGATGTATAAGATTTGGAAGTTACTTTTCTACCTGGTCCTTAGATAATCCTAAAGTATAGCCTTTGTGTCTTTAATCATTGTTAGACGTAAAGGATAACCACAAACACCAACCCCGTTATCTGACATCTGTGGTGTATTTTTCCTGTAATTGAGCATTATCTTTCCAGATTACTTCTTCTTTAAAAACAAGAAAAATGTATCTTTACTGCATTTCCTTATCATGCATGTGTTTCCATCTGCCTTCTTCTACATCTGGAGAATATTTATAAGAGCTGCTTTAGTGCACTTATCTGCTGATTCTATTATCTGTGACGTTTCTGAGTCTCTTTTGATCGATTTCTCTCCTTGAGTTGCATCCTGTATTTCTATTTCTTAACATGCCTAATAATTTTTTTATTAGCTGCCTAATGCTGTGAATTTTATGGTGTTCAGGGCTGGATCTTTTAAAATTCCTTTAAAGATTTTCAAGATTTGATTCACGATGTAGATGGATTCCATGGAAATTGTTTGACCCTCTCAAGACTTACATTTAGGCTTGGCTGAGCAGATCCAGAGAAACTGTTATCCAAGAGATAATTTAGCCTTGCTTGAGGTAGAATACTTTTAGGAACTTTCCCGATATGTTACAAGTTTTCTTTCTGGTTTTTGGAAACTTGACCCAATCCCAGTCCTTGGAGAGTTTTATAGATGATTCTATCTGCTCCTTTCCCATGGCTTTTTCCCAGCCTGGCTGCCACCCTCCTGTGCCCATCCTGTCCAACACTGTGCTGAGGACTGCAGGTGGAAGTCCATGAGATCAGCTCTTGCCTCCCTATACCCTGTACCTTGCAAATCCTGAGCTCAGGTAGACAACACACATAGGATCCGGTTGGTCTTTCTCTTCCTTGCAGTAGGACCAGGATATACCCTGGACAGTGGGTTGGGAGCAATCGGAAATTTTATTTCACCTGTCACCCTTCTCCCCCTCATTATTGCCCAGCACCTCCTATTGTACAGTATCTGAAAACTGTCATTTCACATATTTTGTCTCATTGCTTTTATCTGAGGTACAAAGATAAATTTTATCTCCGTGGCTTCCTCATGAGTAGAAAAAGAAGCATCCAGACAAAGCCCCTTTTTAAATATTTGTATGTATTTTTTAGTGATGTACTCAGTGTAAATTTGAGACTGGTATGAATGACTTTTCCTGTGTTTGCTGAAAAAGAATAGTTGCAAAATCTATCAAATACTAAATACTTCATATTTGCTAACTATCTAAATATTTTCCCCTTTCATGGTTAAATGTTATTAACCTCACTTCATAAGTGTAGTAGTAGAGTATAGTAGCCTACCCAGTTACCCATATGGAAGAGGCAGTGCTGGAATTGATAACCTAAATCATTTCCACTCTTGAAATTTTGGACAAAATACCTAACATAGAGCCCCCTATGTTTTTGTCTCAGGTCATCTCTAGCTTTAAAAGTAGGATGTAAAATTACCTTAGGTGAACATGTAATATTGGTGAAGGAGGAAGGGAATTAAAAGGCTTTGTGTATTACTTTGACATTTAAAAGATTCGATATTTAAAGATTGTCCATATCACTTTTTTATTTTGCTTGAAATTTGAAAGTTTCCAGAAAGCTTCAAGAATTTAGAACTTTTGTTCTATTTATTGAGAATTTGGACTAAAGTTTAGTTAGGAATATCTTAATAATATAAAATAGCCTACTAGGAATAAGACCATAGTGGCTATGCCTTCAGGTTTTTTTTGCAGTAACCATAAGAACTATACTAAGCATAAGGATAATATGCCCAACTCTATCTAAAACTAAATAAAGAAAGTGCTCTCAAGGAAAAAGAAACTTTGAATATTTTTAAGGATTAGCACAGATAAAATGGATTTACAGCAGCTTAAGTCCTCCTGGCCTAGGAAGTAAGAATGCAGAGCAGGTGGGGGATCTAACTTTGTGTCTCAGATGGAAAGGATTCCTCACATATGGATTCCATTTCTACAAAAAGTAGGAGCCAGTGTCATCTGCTAAAGGCAGGTGTGCTTACAAGGTGGGAGGGAGGAGGCTGAAGTCCTTGAAGGTAGTCTCAGGGGCAGGGAGACAAAAAATAAGGAGAGGAAAATAGTAAGAGTGTGTTGAGCAGTGTTGGAGAGCCCTTCATGGCTTTCTATAGATGCTGTGTCTTCCTAGGGGATGGGCACAGACAAAGAAGGAAGTGAATTATCTGGAATGGGTTTCAACAGGAGGCTGAAATGGAAGAAAGTAGGACATAATGAAGGCACAACCATGTACGGGAGAGTAATCCAGAACTGTTCCACACACTCCCACAGAAATGGGACTGGAACAGTGGAGAAGGATGAGGAAAGAAGGTGGAGGGGTGGCTGGAGGTAAGGAGATGAGGACAGCTGGCAGGTGGTCAGAAGGGGAGGAAGGTGGAGAATGGGGCACTAGCTAATGACAGCAGTGGACTGGAATCCTCTCTGGCATCTGCAGGATAAGGAATGGTTAGGCAAAGATGTTGGGGAATTGTATTGGTCAGGGTTTTACTTAGAGGAACAGAACAGATATAAGGAATGGATATTAACACAAAATATACAATCTATAAGGAATTATAAAATTGGCTTACAGTAGTCAGCCAGAGTCAGATGAGGAAGCATGCAGAGGGCATCTGCATACTCTGGACTGAAGAATTCAGTCCTGAGGTCTGAACATCACTGAGCACTCCGTGTAAGTCTCTATCCATTGGCTGATGGGTCTGCACTGGAAGACTGAAGTGTCTGTAATGGACGCTGAAGAGTCTGCAATGGATGGCGAAAGATCCAAGCTGGAGGCTGAAGAGTGCACTGCAAGCCAGATGATGAAGTCCAGGCTGAATGTGAAGACTGAAGCTTCTCCGACGAAATGAAGTCTTGACTCTTTCCTCAGCACTTTAAAAAGTTTCTTTTTGGGGGCTGGGGAGATAGCTCCGAGGCACAAGTGCCTGCTGGGCAAGTGCAAGGTCGTGAGTTTGAACCCTGGTCCCACACACACAAAAAATAATAATAACAAAAAATAAAAAAATAAAAAGTTTCTCTTTGCTCAGTCATTCTGACATGGGCCTATTGTGCCCTAGGGTGGAACCAATCACACAGGATGGGCCCTTGATCCTGCTCTAGGGAGGAGCCAATCATATCCTAGGCGGGCCCTGGTCACACTCCAGGGAGGAACTAATTGTACCCCAGAGGGGAACTCCCACTAACAGGGAACCAGGCCTCTGAGTCATTCAGCCAAGTTGATGCATTGTGTCAACCACTACAGGAATCATCTTTGATAGAGGCAGATGGTGCCTTATCTTAGTGCCTGCAGTCTTAGTCTTTGAACGAAGTAGCCTACAGTCATAGGCACTTTCCTTTGGTTGTGTAAGTTTGAGCAAATTTTATTACTTCTCTGTGTTTTGTCTATAAGGAGAGATAATATCAGCATCAGTGAATTTTTGCAGCATCAGTTGTAGTATAAGTTATGGGACCTATGGAGATTCACTTATGCTAGCTTTTTTTACCTTCAGCTGAGAGTAGTATGGGAACGAATAGGGAAGGGGATAAGAGTAACTGTAAATGATTTCCTGTTATAGGAATGAAATGAGGAGGCTTAGCTCCATGAAAATGCTTTCCTTTGTCCTGGTTTCTTCACCCCAGGCATGATGACAGCCTTTCTCCTCCAAGCTACATGGAGATAACCCACAGGTAACCACTGCACACACATAACTCCAAAGTTATTTTCTGTATGTCACTCACAACCGCATTGCCTCTACTGTTTGTTCCTGGGCCTATTTTAGACCTTCTGAAACATAAGGACCTGGAAGCAGCATCTGAAGGTGTAACTTTCAAACAAAACAAAAAGTATCCCATTTGGTCTGGGCATGGTTAGAGAAGCTTTTTGGACACTAAGTTTCTATAATCCCAACTACAATACATTTTTACAAATGAAAAAAAGAAAAAGAAAAAGAAAAAAAAAGTCCTGTACCAGCTGAGCTGTACAAAAGTACCTAAAAGGTTACTGCCAATGAAGATATCTAAGTTATGTCTTATCTGTTGTCTCAGGCTCTGTGCTGTGGTCTCAGTGTTTGCACTCCCTGCATTCATATTCTGAAATTCTAAATTCCATGCTGATGATGTGACTTGATCAAAAAGCCATGAGCTCTGATGGTTGGGGCCAGTAGCACACAAGGATCTGGTGAGACAAAGCCTTGGTGAGCCAGGAAGTAGCCCTCTTGCTGAATTTGCCAGCACCTCTCTTGTGAGCTTCTGAGATTCCAGACTGTGCAAAATAAACTTCTGAATCTGTGGTATGTTGTGATACCATGGATAACTGAACGTAAGACCTAACAAAATAAGTGCCTACATGATTTGTTCAGGATGTTCATAATACAAACTCTACCCTCATAATAAGCCCCATTTAAGATAGTCAGCCAGATGCACATGTTCGGTATATCCCTTGCAATATACAACAGATGTATCGAATTATAAAGTACTATTAAAATATACATAACTAATATTGACAATAGTGTTTAATATAAATTGATAAATTAATATAATTACATATCGTGCATTTATCAATACATAAGTAGCCACCTTTGGCAGAGAGGTAAATGACTATGTAAAGAGATAAACTTGAGACTTATTGTCAAATGACCAAAGTACAGACAGAGGCACAAACATTGTGAACAGTGGATCACAAACAGACATGGTTATGCCTAATATGAATCTTCATAATTCAACGTCATGTGATGAAACAACCATACCTAATATACATAGTGAAATTCAAAAAAATCTTCTAAATTTTTATAGATTTGATTTTATTTTAAAGAATAAAAATAGCACAAAGATAGAAAAACAGTAACAAGAGTACATAAAGTACAGAATTTCAAAACAAGAAAAATTTAACAATGGTTGTATTATATATTTTCATCATCAAATCAGTTTACATCAATTGACATAAGTACGTAAGACTGATGAAATGATTAAACATTAACACTTCAAATAAATATTAATTTTTTCTAACTCTTCCAAATGCGTTTTGCATTTCAGACACTCTTCTAAAAAAAATAATAGGGGTTGAGGATGCAGAAAACACAAGGTCCTGAGACTGACTCGGGTAACACGCAAAATTTATTTACTTATTTGTTCATTTGTTTATTTATTTCTTCTTTTGAGTTCTTACAGTAGGGAGACTATACCATATTTGCATATGTAGGTCTGAATTATTTCACTTATGAATATATGTTGAAGACACATCCATTCATATATGAAGTCTTCTAGTTTATCATTCCTTATAGCTGAGTAATATTACATTGTATGAAAATACCACATCTTTTTCAACCATTCTTCAGATAGTGGGCATTTTGGTTGTTTCTGGGATTGTGCTGCTATGAATGTAGGTGCACAGATATCACTGTGATATGATATTTTTAGTTCTTCTGGAAAATATCCCAGTAGGGGTATAACTGGACTGAATGGGATTTCCAGCTCTAGTTTTTTAAGGAGTCTCAACACTGCTTTCCATAATGGTTACACCAGTCTGCATTCCCCACAGTAGTGGAGAAGTGTTCCTTTTTCCCCACAGCCTCTCCAACATTTGTTGTTGGTTGATTTCTTTATAATAGCCATTTATAGGGTGAGATGGTATCTAAGTGTTTTGATTTGCATTTCACAAATGGCTAGCAATGTGGAGCATTACTTCATGTATTTATAAGATTGTTGAATTTCTTTCTCTGAGAAGTGTGTGTTTATCTCAGATGCCCACTTCTGGATTGGATCTTTGAACTTTAGGACCCTACTGTTTTTTGGTTCTTTATAAATTCTAGATTGAAGACCTTTGTCTGAATACTTATTAGTTAAAATCCTTTCAAAATTTGTGGGTTGTCTTTTCATTCTGTTGGTAATTTCCTTTGACATGAAAAGCTTCTTAGCCAGAAGAGGTCCCATTTGTTGATTCTTTCAAGTGTTAAATATACATTTTAATTCTTGTCCATGAAGTCTTTGCCTACCCAGATGTCTTCAAGATTTCTTCAAACTTCTCCTCTAGGAGGTTTAGGGTTTCTCTTTTCATATTTAGATCTTTAATCTATTGTGATTTTAGTTTAGTGCATGATGATAGACCTGGGTCAAGTGTTAGTTTTTGACATGTGGAGAGCTAGTTTTTCCAGCTCCATTTGTCAAAGAGGCTATCTTTCTTCCAGTAAGTGTGTTTGGCCCCTTTGTCGAAGATAAGGTGGCTGAGTGTGTTTGTATTTGCTCCTGCATCTTTTAATGTATTCCATTCATCCTCAGGTCTATCTTTTTGTGAATACCATGCTGCTTTTATCACAGTAGCCCTGTAGTATAATTTTAGGTCAGGAATTGTAATGCCTCCTGCCTTACCTTCATTGCCCAGAATGGTCTTTGAAATTCTGGGTCTTTTTTGGTTACAAATAAACTTTAGGAATGACTTCTCCAGTTCTGTGAAGTATGTTGATAGTATTTTGATAAGAATTGCATTAATTCTGTGTAACAATTTACAGAGTTGGCCATCTTCACAATGTTGGTTCTTCCTATCCAGAAGCAGGGAATATTTTTCCACCGTGTGAAATTCTCAACAATCTGTTTTTTCAGAGCACTGTAGTTTTCATTGAAAAACTCTTTTACTTCTTTAGTTAGATTAATTCCTAAGTACTTAATTTTCATTTTGTTTCTCTAATTTCTCTCTCAGTGTGTTTGTACTCTGTATAGAGGAATGCCATTGACTTTTGTGTGTTGATTTTGTAAGCTGCTATGCTACTGAATTTGTGTATTAATTCTAGTAGCTTGACGGTGGACTTTTTGGGGTCTTCCAAATTATCGTGTCATCTGCAAATAATGATAATTTAACTTCTTCAGTACCTATTTTTATTCCTTTTGTTTATATCTGTTGCCAAATGGCTGTACCTAATGGTTGCAGAGCTATATTTAATAGGAGTGATGATACAGGACATCCTTGTCTTGTACCGGATTTGAGAGTAAAAGGCTTCAGTTTTTCCCCATTTAGAATTATGTTAGCTGTTGGATTGTGATAGATGGCTTTTATTGCCTTGAGGTAGAGGCCCTCTATTCCAAGTTTCTGCAGGACTTAGTACGTGAATGAGTGTTGCACTTTGTCAAAAGCCTTTTCTGCATCAATTGAGGCATTCATGTGATTTTTTATTTTGGCTCTATTGATGTAGTGTATTGCATTTATAGATTTGTGTATGTTGAACCATCTTTGCATCCCTGGCATGAATCCTACCTGGTCGTGGTGTATAATCTTCTTGATGATTTGTTGTATTCAAGTGGTGAGGATTTTATTTAGGGTTTTTGCATCTATGTTCATGAGAGAAATTGGTCTGTAGTTCTTTTTTTAGTTGCGGCTCTTTCTGGTTTGGGTATCGGTGTAATGCTTGCCTCTAGGAATGATTTTGGATGGATTGCTTCTTTTTTTATTTCATTGAAGAATTTGAGGAGTATTGGGCTTCTGTCTTCTATAAATTTCTTTTAGAATTCAGTTGTGAATCCATCAGATCCTTGACTTTTCTTTGTCGGAAGGCTTTTAGTACATTTCGTATTTCATTGGCTGTTATTGGGTTATTCAGAGTTCTCATATCTGCTGGATTCAGTTTTGGTAATTTATACTTTCTTGGGAATCTATTTCGTCTAACCAATATGTAGTGGTCTTCTTTATTTTGTTTGATCGATCTTGGTTTGACGTTTAGACTGTCTGCAAACAGGATTGCTACCTCTGCTTTTCTTCAAGGTGTTGGAGCATGTAGTATTGTTTTCCATCCTTTAACTTTTAGCCTGTGAATTTCTTATGAGTTAAGTGTGTTTCTTGTATACAGTATATTGTTGGGTTTTGTTTCCTAATCGACTATGCCAGTCTGCTTCTTTTAATTGGAGAATTGAGGCCATTTATATTGATGGTTACAATTGAAATGTATTGACTTATGATTGACATGACTTTTATTTACCACTGTTTACCACTTTTTCTCCTGTGTTTAGTTGGTTTTCCTATTTGGTGGGATTGTTCTCTTCTCATTTGTGTAATTTGGGTCATTTTGCTCCCTCTCTAAAATATTTGTTAGCATACTGTGTCGTGTTGGCTTTCATATCATGAAGTTCTTTAGTTGTTCCTTGTCATGGAAATATTTCACTTCTCTCTCATACTTGAAGGAGAATTTTGCCAGGTATAGTAGTCCGGACTGAAATTTGTTTTCATGGAGGACTTAAGCACTCTGCTCCATGCTCTTCTTGATTTCATGGTTTGTGAAGAGAAATCTGCTGTTATTCTGATGTGTTTTCCTTTAAGTGTGATCTGTTTCTTTACTCTAGCAGCATTTAGTATATTATTCTTTTCCTGGATTTCTGGTATCTTGACTGTTATATGTCTGGATGTGTTTTTAGTTGGGTTGATGTTATTTGGAGTTCTGTATGCTTCAGTTACTTGAATATCCAGTTGCTTTCCCATCTGTGAGAAGTTTTCTGCAAATACTTCTGCCCATATTCTTTTTATATCACTTGTATCGTCACCTTCTTTCTCATTGATTCTTATTCATCTCATTTTCTTCATTTTTGCATCATCTTGTAGATGTTGAATTATTTTTCCTGCATTCTAGTTGTTTTTAAGAGATCCTTTCTTACTTTTTCACTGGTTGCAACTGTGTCTTCAAGATCTGAAACTCTATCTTCACTTTTGTTCATATGGTTTTACCAACTTGCGATTGAGATTTTATTTTCTTGTATATTTCTTTGAAACTCTTTCATGTGATCTATTTCTTTCCTATATTGCTCAGTCAGGGAATCCATCATTTTTCTGTTCTCCTCTAATTCTTTATCAATATCTTCTTTAATATATTTAAGTCTTTCATTATAGTTATCCTTTCTCTCTCTAGCTCAGAGATTATTTCTGCTCTGTTCTCCTCTTTACCTTTCTTCATTTGTTCCCCTGCTTTAGATGCTATTAATTTAGACTTGTCTTTTTTTACTTCAGGGATTATTTCTGTTCTGGTTTCCTCTATACATTTCTGCAACTGTTTTTCCACTTCAGATTCTATTAATTCATGCATTTCTTTTTTTATTTCAGATGTTATCTCTGATCTGAGTTGCTCTATATGTTTCTGTACTTGTCTGTGCCTAAGATTAAGAGGTTTTGGCTGCATGAGTCCCATTTTCTTGTGTGGTATTGTCTCCTATATTTGTTACAGGTGGGCTCAAGACCTGAGACTGCATTTTGTTCCTTGTCTGTGTCATTCTGTATAGCAGTGACCTTTGGTGCCTCACTGTGTTCCCACAGCTTATTTGTTCACTCTGGGCTGGTGGGTTGGCTGAGCTGCTTATAGGCCAGAGCAGGAAGGTCTCACTCACCTGGCCATCCTGGTTGCTGGATAGGCTATGCTTGTGTAAGCCTGGAGGTCTCACATGGTGGACGGGCCTGCGGGTGTCTCACACAGCAGGCCAGAAGAGATCTCTCTTCTAAATTTTAATGCCTGCAAGTTTTGATAGCTTTTATGTTGATCATCACTGTTAACTGTCTTCATTTTTGTTATTGCTCTTATACTTGACCTTTAAGAGGTTGTGCCTTAGGTGAGGAATTCCTGGGGTAAAATGTCTGATAGCTGCATTGCCAATGCACTAGTAACAGACTACATGAACAAGTGCTCATTCAAGAGCTCTGTCACTGGACATGAGAGATTAATGCCAATGGTTCTATAAGAAATAGGCTTGCAGGAAATCCAAGCCAGAATGTGGAGTTTGGAGACTTATTATGATGCTGCAGGAGAAAACATGTCTGTACATATTTAAATAAATGTAAGCTTTTGTACATGAGTACATGTAAATTATTGTACCTGAAAAAATAAGATATCCTCTAAAAATAACGCCTCCTGAATTACTTAGAGCAAAAAGTAATATTAGACCCATTGTTTTTGGAGAAATATGATATTAGCTCAAGAAAACTAAAACACAGTGTGTAATATCATATATCTTAGGCATCCAGACACATTTTCTTGCTATTACAAAAGAAAGAGTTTTGACCTTGATGCTTTGCTTATAAAGGTTAGTGCCTTCACGGCCAAAGGACACTTTATCCTTAAAGGGAAGGAGGGAGACTATAATCTTCAAGTTCTATTGTCTTTCTGATCACAATGACATCTTTAAAGAAATATTCCTCTCTACACCAAATGGGATCCTTGTGACCTCCATCAGTTAATGCATCCTAGTCATTTGTTCCAGCAAGAAAATGGGCCTTAGTGCCCCAGTGGGAAGCAGCTGGAGCCTCCACAGGGACCTCTTGCTCAGAGTGAATCAGTGCTGATGAGGTTCTAGCCAGACATTGGTGTGAGCTGTGCAATCACTCAGAAATGTTCATTTTATATTTTCAAGCCTTAGTGGCCTTTCTCCTGGAAACCGTGTATTTGAGAATATCTTTTTGAATTTGTTCATCCCCAGCTGTGAGAAAATACTGCCTAGTCATGGGTAGGAAAAAAGCAATTTAGAAAAATAATAGAGGGACCAACGATTTCATCTTTGTCTTGATTTTCTGTCATTCTTGCTGGGCCTTGGCCAGATGTGGGGCAGAGAGATTGTCAGGGGAGGGGAGCAGCAGGCCCTGAGTGGCCTGAGAAGACGGGCAGACACAGAAGTGCATAAATAGCCAAACTGTGAAAGAGGAGGATACCGAATCCAGCAGGACCTGCAGTGAAGGATTTAACACCTATTCTGCCCTGTTACATAGTGGCCATAGATCTTCGGGATCTTTCTGTGTCTCCATTAAATGAGAGTGCCCAGCTTTCTTCACATTCTGACATTCTATGACTCAGAACATCAGACATTAGTATGTCCTATGCCAGGATAACTAGTATCTAGTCATTCCTTTCATGAAATAAAAGAAACATAGTAACTTTAATAGATACCACAGGAAGTGTCTCTATATTTAAGGTAATCTTTTGGTGATGATGGGTTTTGTTGGTGTGTATATTTGTTCTTTAAAGGATCCAGAGAGCTCCTGCAAAGTTAATCACACGTGTAACCATGTGAGTGATGTGGGAAAATTACTGTAAGAAGTACTAATCACTCTAGACCTGGAAGAAACAAGTTGCAAAGAGAGGGAAGGATAAACTCCTGATAATTTTGAGACCTTTGACCAATACTTTGCCACATGCTGAGGGATCATTCCTGGAGGACAAATGTGAAGATGCACAGACAAAAGATACATAGTAATTTAGGTACTTGAAATCACAAGCTAAGGAAAACAGTCCCACGCTGTTTTTATCAGTAATAGGTAACCAAGAAACAGATTACCTGAAATCCCATTTCACTGGCCTCTTTTTATTTACTGCTACTTTTCATCATGGTTGCATCTGACTTCTGAATTTATAGTTCTAATGAAAAAATTGGAACTTTCTGAGAAGATAAGGCAGAACGAGCCAGAAATGTACATTGTCTCACCCACTTCCCTTGGCAAATCTGGAACCAAAGAAGAGAAATGACAGCAGGAAGCATTTTCATACAGTATGTGTGAGGTGCTCAGAGCTGTTCAGGATGAGTAAGGTAAGCACTCTGCTGTCAACAACCTCCTGCTAGGGCAAGCACGGTGGACGAGGCCTAACTTCTTGGCTGGGATCAGTCAAGCCAGAAAACAAAATTTGGGACAAAGGAACAGAAGCATGGATAGATAAAAAATTGCTGTTGGAGTTGAGGGGTATATGTTAGAGCACTTGCCCAGCCTGCACAAGGCCTTGGGTTTGATCACCACTGAGAAAAGAGGAGAGAGAACTGGGAGAGAGGGACACAGGGAAAGAGGAAGAGAGAAGTAGAATGAGAATGAATGAGAGAATATGTCACAATTGTTACTGATGGTATGCGAAGATGATACTCCATCTCAGTGCTGGTACAATTCTAAGATAGCAGAGATAGATAGTTTGTAGTATTCTTCACTGGTATTTTCAGAGAGATCTGAGAGACAGTATGATGTGTAGACCTTAATGATGTACTCAAAAGTATCACATGTGGCTTGTAATATTCTTGTGTTCCTGGCAGGCATTACTAAGCCATATTTGTTACTAGGACAGGCTGTGACCTCGTTTCTCAGTGTGACAATTTAAGAAGCAGACACCAGAGTATATGTAAAGAAGTCTTTCTCCTGACTCTGATCTGGTCCCCCCTATTCATTTTGTTTGTTTTGCTTGAAGGCTTTGTTATGCATGGAGTGGGGAGGAGATCCAGTCCCTTTTGGCAGCCACCTACCTGCTGGTGTCACCCAGGATATTGTTCAACTCCTCTCCCCTCCTCTTGCTGAGGATGTATGGCCTGCACTTTTCTTGGAGGAACTTCAGGCAGCATGGTAGACTGCATGGTGTGAAGCCAGGCCACCTCTCAACTTGACTCCTATGAGCTTGTACGCTTGGTGAGACACCATGCTTGTAGCTGTGCTTTGCACTTGTGTCTTGGTCACCTATGACCTTTTTTGAGGTCCAAGTACAGAAAAGCACAGATGTGGCTGCTGTTCTCTAATAACTTTCTGCCCTTTCACTTTGTGAGTAAGGAGACAGAGGTCTGGAGAAGGTCTAGGTAAGCCCTGCAGGACAGTGTGTCTTTGCTGTTTTCTCTAGGTTAGCTGGATTTGAGAGAAATTCCCCAGCACTCTTGCCTCTTCCCTTTCATGCCTACTGAAGGGGATGCCAGAATATACACCATTGTATTTTTCATCAAATTAAACTAAGAAATCATAAAAAAAGAAACAACTAAACCTTAAAACTGACTCCAGCAAAAGACTAGACTAAGAAAAGGCTGTCTTCTTTCATTTGCTATGAGAACTTTATAGACATTAAAATAAAGGATAATTTTATTGGTATTTTAGAAGGCAATAAGAAAGAAATTAATAGACTCATACTTATTTTTCACATTCACAATCAGTCTCTTAATTTTTCCTAGTTTTATTTTTGATTAGTCTTTCCTTTTACTAGCAGACCAGTCAGTCGTTCATACTCTGTTTCTGCTGTGTTCATCTATCCATCCAAATATCCACCAAGTATATATCTTCTAAGTAATGACAAATCTCCTGAGAGAGAGAAAGACTTACATTTGATTCATTTTTGTGTCCCTTATGCCTCCCAACACAGCTCTTGGCATGAAGTTGTATTCAATAATTGTGTATGAAATAATCTTTTGTCTATGATTTCTTGCCTCCTTTACCAACTCATTTTATGGGAATCATGCCAACCATTGTTCCGCTTTCCAATTCAAAAAATTAAATAGTACCTTCTGCAAAGGCTTATGATTACATTTTTATCAGACTTGAGTCCTAAATAGCCACAGCAAGATGCTGTAAGAATTTATATGCAGGTTTGTTAGAGCCAGTTACTGGTACTTGCAGCCAACTGCATGTCAAAAGCATGAAATACTATTGTGTTTTGGCTGAAAATGAATTTCCTTCTTACAGTAATTCAAAAACATACAGTACTTTTCATTATTTTCTCTTATTATTTATGGTTCATCTTTTTTGTGAATTATTTGTAATGACTGGTATAGAATAGCAGAAATGCCTGAAGAACTATGCTTAGTTTTGCCTTGGACTTCTTGGCACTGACCTGTAATGGTCTAGATAAAAGGATTGTCCCATTCTCTAACAGCCTTGCACCTATTTCTTTTGGCTGAGGATAGGAAAGAACACAGATAGGATCTATTAAAATACTTCTTCCATACAAGCACTAACCAGGCCTTATCCTGCTTAGCTTCTAAGATCACTTGGGATCTGGCATATTCAAGGTGATATGGCCTTAAATGCTTTAAAATAATTCTTAGAGAGTTACTCATATTTTACATGAAAAACCATATTTGCAAAGAATTTAATAACATTTCAGGAAAAATGTTATGACTATATATATATATTTATATATATATATATATATATATATATATATATATAGAGAGAGAGAGAGAGAGAGAGAACTGAAACTCAAGTATACAGAAAATATTGAAATTTTTTTCTCAAGCAAAACAAAGATTTTTTCAATTACATCCCCCACCCCAATTTTAGAGATTAATACTATTCCCCTGTTCTTCCTTCTTCCCCATTTGTTAACCAAATTCTACTCTGAAGAACTAAATTTATTCTTGCCCACGTGGAGCTCAACTGTGATATGAAGACCAGTAACCAACAAGTAAGCAAATTAATAGCAGCTACAGTGCAGGAAATACTATAGTGTTTTAGCAACAGAAGATAAAGGGATGAAGATACTATGGACCCTCATGTGGCCTATAGGAACAAAACCTAAACTGGGATCCACCAAAGCTGAGGCACTAGCTCCAGAGTGGGAGGGGTGAAGAAAACATGAGTGAAAGAGTGTGCAAGAGGTCCCCAAGGACAGAGCAGCATGAAGGAATGTGACTTTCTGGATGAGGTTCCAGAGGGCTAGTGTGGTGGGTGAGGAGAATTGTAAGGGGTAATCAAAAGCCAGCTTGGTCCTGGGAAGGACTTGACTTAATTGTAAGATTATTAAAGTTTATCTGTTTGTTTATTCATTCTCTTATCTCATCAGTTTCTATGGTGAGATTTCAATGTTTGAAGAGAAGAGGTTGAGGTGGGCCAGAAGCAGGAGGGTCAGTTAGGAGACCACATGTATCTAGGGGGAAGTAAGTGTGCCTGTGTCTCAGGACAGCAGTGAGTTGAAGAGATGATGGCAAATTTAAGATGTATCTCAGAAGTAGTGTGCTTGGGATTTTGTGATGGATTCGATGAGAAGAAAGTGAGAAATCCACATGAATCCCAAGTTTCTAGGAACTAGGCAAGTAGGTAAACAGTGAGGCCTTTTCATGAAGTAAGAAACACAGAAGGAACAAATCTGGGGATAATGAGCATTCAGATTTTTATACCTCACTAAGATTTGGCCTTCTGCAAGAAATCCCAGGCTGATATTTAGTGGGCAAAGGAGTGCATGCATCTACAGTATGTGCCAAGAGTGTCAGAGATGGTCACATATAGAGATGTCTGTGCTCATTAGCATACAGAAAATATCTGACACCATAGATGGGAGGAAAATAGCATGATGAGAATAGAGGAGAAGAACCCTGTAGGAGTCCCAGCAGTTGGAGCTTTGGAAGAAGTTGATAAGCAAGCAAAAAAACCTGAGAGTCATCACAAAGGAAAAGTGGTTGTGTGCGATATTATGGCAGCCAAGTCAGATATCTTAGCCATGTAGCAGCTAGCAGGATTTTTTTTCCCTGAAAGGTCAAATAGAAAAGATTGCACACAGCACCTGCCTGGCAAGCTCAAGGTCTTGAATAAGATTCTCCATGAAATAAAAAGAAAGAAAGAAAGAAAGAAAGAAAGAAAGAAAGAAAGAAAGAAAGAAAGAAAGAAAGAAAGAAAGAAAGAAAGAAAAAAGAAAAGAAAAGAAAAGAAAAGATTGCAGTACACTACCCTGCTCATCAGTGAGTTTAACAGAGCCTCTTAGTGGAGTGAGGTGAGTATGCTACTGATTGGGATGTTAGAGGTTTGAAGGAATATGGCACCTAAGGAGGCCCTGTGAAAAGCCAAAGGGACCACACAAAAGACATTATTAGTTATAATATTAATAAACTTACTATTTTTCAGTGCTGTTTAACATTTAACTTGGATAAACTACTAAATCCTTAAGAAATAAGAAAGAGAAAAGTTAATGAGATATAGAACTCAGGGACACCTTTGTATAGGAAACTCAGGGCTACTTGTCAGAAGTCCAACAGATACATTGGATGGTAAACTGAGGAAGACTTGGAACTGACAGATAATTTGGACAAAGCAAGGTAATGATGATAAACTTTTGGAAATGGACTTTTAGATAGGAAAAGCTTTGATTTAGGACAGAAAGGCTGAGGTAAACAGTAAAGCCTTTCACCCCAAAATCCCAAACTCCCTATTACATGCAGAGATATTTCAGGCAATAATGCAGAGAGTGAAACTGAGACAGAAAAATAATAAACCCTTGGTCTAGGGTCAAATGACTAAGCATCTGGGAGGGGATATTTTAAAACTTAAAAGGCAATGCATGATTAACCGGAGCAGTCTAATGTTGACTTAAATTTATATACTTTCTGATTCTGTGGGCATTCTCCTTACTAAGTGGTTTAACAAGTATAATTTGTGGACATCCTTGAATGCAGCTGTCTGATGCAAAGCTGCTTCTCCCTCTGAGCAATCTCCCCTTCTGAGAATTGAGTCTCTGTGTCTAAAGCTCATTTATGTGCCATGGTTTCCTATCTCTGTACCATAATTTATTCTAAGTATTTACTTTGCTTAATTAATTGATTATTGTGAAACTCTCTGCGGTCCACATGTTTTTTTTTTTTTAACTACCAGATTTATTCCTTCTCCTGTAGTGAAATAATAATGCCTCACGTCCCAGTGTGCACCTTCTCTCCAAGGGTAGATTCGATACGTAGGAGCATTCCTCACAATCCTCAGCTTCTCAGAATTCACACTACATCCGATATTTGCATATAAGTTATTTTTATTTGTTTCAACACACAGGCTAGGTCAGAGGACCTTCCAATCATCCTACCCCAACCTTCCTCTGTCAAGTACGGTGTAGTAGAAACACTGTTCTTCCCACTACCGCCCCAGCCTCTCACTGTTTCCCCAACCTCCTAGTGCTTTGTCTCATGAAATGGGGGTCTATGCCTAAACAGAAAGATATTTTAACCTAAACAAAAAATTCCCACTAGTTGAATTGGGGTATACCAGGGCAAGATTTGTCTTTTTCTTGTTAACCATGTGAATTTAGAGCTAGCGAAGGTTAAATCCCTGTATCTTTTTGACCTTTCAAATCCTCATTAAAAAAGAAGCCAATCAGTAAAATCTCTCACAGTATCCTTTCTTTCAAGGGTCAAGTTTATTGTGGCTGATCTAATTTTAAAAAAAGAAAAGTAGAAGGTCCCTTGGAATTAGTCAAGCTTTACACACTTTAACTATACAATAACTATTTTAAGTTTTCTGAGCTAACCCATCAAAATGTATATTTTATATTCTAATACTGCCAAATTGCCCTTTACAAAAGTTGGACTTATCTTATGATCACACCAGTAATAGCTATTTAAAATCATTTTAACCTTTCATAAATCCATGGATGAGCATATCATAGTCATGTATTTTCATTACTTTGACTACTTTATTGGTAATCTTTAAGGTGCTCCCAATTTTCAAGTAGTATAGCTAACTCTGCAATTAGTATCCTTGGATTTCTGTTTTCCATTTGTTTCTTTAAGATCAATTTCCAAGTCAAGAGACAATCTGTTCATCTCAGTTAATCTTGAGACATCCCCAAAAGAGTTGTTCCATCCATTAATACTCTCATCAGAGATGCCTGAGTGTTTTCTTTTAGCTAATGTTACTAAGATTATTTTTGCCAGCTACCAGAAAGGCAGTATCATATACTTACATGCAAGAGGATAGCAATCAGAAGATGCCACCTTCCTTGTCTTTCCCAGAAACCACAAAGTAAAGTGTCTCCCAATGGCACTGCTGCCAGGCAGAAGCTTGGCAGTGACCCCAGGACTGGTTTCCTGTTCTTGCACCTGCCAGTTAATAATTAAGTCTTATTTCCAGACTCACAGTTGGAGCAGATTGAACTGCTCTTGTTCAGCTACTAATGACTCAGAGGTGTCTTCCCCTGCCTGTCACCTGTCTAAATTCTGCCAACACATCTGAAGTCAGACTCAGGTCCTGCTGCCTACAGGTACACTATGCTGCCTGCCAGCCCCATCCAGTTTCATGCTGCTCTTTACAACCCACCCCCAGGCAGTTTCACCCTTACTATAGCGTTTGACCCTGGACTATATTCAGTTTGTCCCCATTATTTGCTCTGTTATAGGATTCTGTGAAAGAGATACACTTTGTATACCAGGTGGTGTTAACATCATGCCCTTTCCCTGAAATAAGTTTTAGTCTTAATGAGCAGAAATCTGCCCTCATACAGTATTAGCCACACACATGCATAATTAATTTTGTCAGTCATCTGAAACTGACTCTCTTATCAGATTTGCCAGAGAGGGTAATAGAGTACAAGAAACACTGCTCTCTCCTAGCAAGTCGTTTCTACAACTGATGAAGTAAAGCAAATTGTTTATTACACTTGACTTTCAGATTTTATTTTTTTATAACATTTTGATTTGCTGATTTATCCTTTAGATGTCTTTCCCTTTTCCCTGGCTTTTTGCTGTTTCATCTTCTGGCTTATTCCAGTAAGCAGGATTAGTTTCTCTTTAAACAAAATAACTTATATATTGCTACAGAGTGGCTGAGTTTCTTTCTATTTAGCACACATTTCTTAAATGACATCAGTCCACTTAGCCTGGCAGCCCTCATTGTTGTTGTTGACTCTGCCTAATGTCAGCATCTTCCAACGATGCTATTTTCAGAATATACCTGTTCATGTCATTCATGTGTCTTTTTTTAGTAACCTCTGATTTTGTGACTTACTAAACTTCTCCAACTGAGGAAGCTTTTACCTGCTTATGTCTGACTTTGCTTATGAAGCCTAAAATACTTCCAAAACATCATCATTCAAGTTATCTCTTAATTTTGTTAGCAGACTTGTTGCACATATCCTGTAGCAAACATGCAGCGCCCTCTCTGTGGCAAGTGAACCAAGTACATGAGTTGTTTTTGCTAAACTAAAGCCTTAGTACTCAGGTTTAATTGTAGTGCTGACACTGCAGTTAATAAGGGGGTTTGGGGTTGCAGTTTGGGTGAGTGGTCTCTAAAAGGGTTCGTCATCACTAGCCTATTCCACAATTTCTAAGCCACTGATTCCCTTATATAAATCTCTGCCTAATAACAAAAGTACCTTCAAGTGCCTTTCTGTATATAGTTGTATATGTACATCTGTATCTGTTTTATATATCTGTTTATGAATTATGTTTGTATCAACTTACATATGATATGCACTTATTATGGTATAGATTATATATTCTCTAGGAATTTACCATAGTCTCTAGGAACTTATTGTGTATTGTATTATTATATATTCTCTAAGAATTGGGATATAATTAAAATTACTCATTGGAATTTCCACATATTTGTTTGACCTTAAAATCTTTCGAATGGCTACCCAAGTAGGAAGTCAATAAGCAGAAAGTGTAGTGATTATCTAGATCAGTAGTAAGGCTGAGGAGCTGTTGAGCACACTGCTTTGAGTCTCACATATCTACCTATATCCCTGGCCTACCAACCTTCATCCAAACTGGCTTCCTCTTAGTTCTGGAACATACTAAGCTTATTCTTGTCCTAAGAGGTTGCTTTATCCAACCTCTGAGCCTAGATTGTCCTCATCCATGTGTGCCCAACACAGACTCCTTGCTATTAGGAGTGTGACTCAAAAGTCACATTTCTATGTAGGCCACAGGGCTTAGCCAACCACAGGGTTGCCTCCAACCTTTTGTACCCTCCAACAATGTTATCATATCCCTGTAACTGGCATTTGTCAGTGTGAAGGTAATATCTTTGTTTTATTTTTATGCTGTCTCCATAAAGAAGTAAACTTCCGTAAAGGAGGAGCAAATTTGTCCTGTCCAACACTGAATCTCCAGTTTCTCCAACAATGACACACAGAAGGTCGAGGTTAATTCTCGCTGGGGAAATAAGATTAACTTCTTTCATGGTGATATTTTTCCTATTTTTAAATTCACTGGGTTACTGTTTTTTTTTTTTGTTTTTTTTTTTTGTATTTAGTACATTGTCTATAGGGTCTCACCACATACACACATCGAACTTGTAGTGATCTTCCTGTTTCCAGCCTCCCAGTGCTGGGATTGCAGGCATGCACTACCACACCCAGTCTAATTCACTGTCTCAGCACACCTCGGGGAGGGAGCTATCTGACCAGCCCCACTGGGTTATTTTTTGTATGCCTAGTTTTTTTTTTTTTTTTTTTTTTTTTTTTTTTTTTTTTTTTTTTTTTTTTTTTTTTTTTTTTTTTTTTTTTTTTTTTTTTTTTTATTGTTTATTTGGTTGGTTGTTTGGTTTTTGGTTTTGATTTGGTTTGGTCTTTCTGAGACAGGATCTCGCCAAGTAGTTTAGGCTGGTCTTGAAGTCACTATGTATCTCAGGCTGCCTTCAGACTCATAGCGTTCCTCCTACCTCTGCATCCTGAGTTCTAGGACTGTAGGTGGGCACTATCACATCTGGTTTATGTTCCATTTTAAAAGTATCAAAATTTTTTTCTAAGAGCCGGGTGCAGTGGCACATTCCTGTAATCCCAGCACTTGGGAGGCAAGAGGATCTATGTAAGTTCAAGACCACCCTGGGCTACAAAAATGAGCTCAAGGCCAGCCTGAACTACATAGTGAGACCCTGTCTCAAAAAGACAAAAAAAATTTTTTTTCTATAGTTTATGTTAATGGTCCACTTTTGAAACTTAAACTCAATTTCTAAGGACTTTGAAAGGTCATGTCAAAGGCTACTGTAAAGAATAAAGTGAAATATGTTAAAGTCAATTCTAAACGTTAAACAGAACAGCCAAGGGACATTTCTATTTATAAAGTGACATTTCAAAGTTAATTTTCTGAAAGGAATCCCAGGTAGAATATAATTTTAATTATATTCTAGTTCCTAGAGAATCTATAACCACTTTTTGAACATATATGTATGTAAACATATATATGTACATAAACCATATATATATATATATATATATTCATATGAAATGCAATACCATAGTATTTCATTTAACTTTTAATACCAAAAGGTAATTTTATTTATAAATATTTAATTGTAATAAAAACTAAACTTTTAAATAAACAAGGAGTAGTGAGAATTGGTCCTGGGTAGACCATTAGTTTCAACTGACTTTTTCTCTATTTACAGATACGCTGAATGAGAAGCAGCTACTATATACATCATTTGCTTGGAAAAATAACCCTAATATGATACTGTAACTGATGTTCTTTTCATTCCTTTATTATAGGCCATGCAAAGTAGACTTGTATTTCTAAAACTTATTTTATATTAAGCTAAACTTTCCAGTAGAACTACCATCTCATTCTAAATAAAGCCCTTTTACAAAGCAATGTTATGCATCATGAGCTTGTCTCAGTAGGATCAGAGAGACAGTCACAGAAATCCTGTCTCTTCCTTGAATTTGTTCTCAGCTAAAAGTTTTTATTTTGTTCTGTTTTAAGAGAGGTTTAAAATGTACTAAGGAAATTTCAGTGACGTAATTTTATGAAATTTTTGAATACATAACTATATGAAGCAGGAAAAACTTGTAATTTAGAAACTCAGAAGTAGCTGCTAGGTATACATTGATTTTATTTTCAGCTGCTTGCCTACAAGTGTGTACACAATTGTGCTTCATTCTAAAACGTTTTAGAAGTAGTGTTATTTTAAATATACAGCTATTTGTCACTTTTTCTTACCAGTGTGGAGGAAGGCACAATGTTCTCATGTCAGTACATGTTTTTGGATGAATAATAATTGACTTAGCCACAAATGTTATTGTTCCATTCCTCAAATCCTTGTTAAAACCCCAATTATTACTTTTTAAATATTTGCTAATGAAATGGCTGAAAATTAAAGCTTTTATTTGAAACTTTTCAAATCTTAATTGAAATACATATTTTCTCTTATTATTTCCCAGGTGTTTTGTGTTACTTACTATTATAACATTTTCTTTTTATCTTGTTGGCTTATTTTGTTCTTTCTAGGTTAAGCACTTTACCCATTTACAATGTATCGTATATGTTGCAAATGTTTTTAAAACTAGAGGTTTGAATTTGATTTAGGCTATTGTAGTTTTGAAGAATTATTACTCCAGGTAAGTTAATTATTGTGAGTTGCTAAAGTCAGTCTTAAGCATTTTCTGATAGCTATGAATATTTTAATATAAGATAAAACTGCATCTTGCCTATCAATAATTTTAAATTTTTAATCAAGAAATACGTCAAATATACATGAAAAAGGACTCCTTAAGCATCAATCTGAAACCCTTTCCCTCCCTTCTGGCAAGCAGTCAACCTTCCTCTGCATTTCAAAGCTACTGGAACTCCAGGGAGCCCTGATGCCACCGTGCAAAATCAGAACATGTGTAGGGTACATTTTGAGTATGTTCTCCTGCTAAACATAGACAATCCCCAGTGCTGATGGTCCTGTGTTCAGATGTCACAAGGAAACTGTGTCTTAGCTGACAGGATTTAAAACAACCGTGCTTCCTTCCCTTGTTCCCAAGACTGTGTGCTGTGGAAAACTGCCTCCTGGCAGCTGTGGGCTCTTCCTGAGTACCTTGCTAGGAACACCTTACTCTTTGGACTGGAAAGTGTGATGGCCACACAGCCTGAGTGCCAGCCTCTCCATCCAGAGACAAATTACTTTTCTTTTGTGGTTTCAGTTTCCCTGTCTGGAAAACAAAAGTTCTGTCATCTGCTTTGTGTGCTGTAGAAATTAGTAATGTATATGGTGCTCTTTATGTACTGCAGTAGATGCAGCAGTTTCCCCGAACTTGGTGGTATAATTTATTATTATTTAAGATACTGGTTCTGTTGGCTCTTTTCTAAAATATCTTGCTCTGTTGTTAAAAGGAAGCACTTCTGTTTGTTATTCTTACTATGTCTGCCATAAAGAGGCAACTGAGAAGTACTCTTCTCACCCCTTACTCTGCAAATGCTATTGTGCTATTGTGCAATGTTATAATAATAGCGATGCTTACATGTGTTTTGCAGAGGTCACTCATTTTTCTAAGCTTCTTTAGCCATTCAAGAGATGTTTATAGATTTGGTACAGGGTCTCATGTGGTGCTAGGGATTGAACCCTGGTCCCTGCGCTTGCCTAAGCAGGCACTTAGTCCATCTTGTAAGCTTTTTATAGTTACTAGCTTAACTAATTCTCATCCCATGAAATAGGTGCTATTGTTGCCTCCTTTTACAAATAAGTGCAGGAAGGTACAGAGAGGCTGCAAAATATATTGATAGTCACAGGCTGGTGAGTAGCAAAGCCAGACATGAACACAGGCAGTCTGGCACAACAGCGTGGCAGTCTCATGCATTTTGTTCTGCTCTCTGTAGTGGCAGCCTTTACATTCTGGGACACTTAATTCAGAAAGGTGCAAAGGCACCACTGGGAGAAGAGAAGGATGCTCAAAATTGAGTGTCATTAACCTGCAGGGGCTGGGAGGGGTTCACAAGGAGGACAGCCATTGCCAAACAAACCCCTGCATTATGCTGACAACAAGCTGGTTTTGTATTCCTTTGAATAAAGAATCTCCACAGTGCCAGGAGAGTTCCTATAGAAGGTAATAGTGTCATTTCTTGTTTTCCCTGAACCCTTTCTGTAATTGCAGCCCTAAAACAGCGGCAGCAGGAGACCACCAGGGAAGCCTTTGTGGGTAGTACCATGGGGTCTGTCACATGGAATAAGTAAATAGGCCCTATTTATTAACCATGTAAAAATGTATTTAAAATACCAATTCTAAGGGAAGGAGAAGGATATGTGAGTTTTCTATGGATTGCAAACTCATAATAATAATGTTGCAATATTAGCAGCTCTATCCTAATACTCATTTCAGCACCCAGGATGGTGATATTTCTTTCTTTAACTCTGTAATTCTATTTTAATCTAAAATACAAACAGCTTAAGCTTTGCTTACTTTGAATCATTCTTACTGTGAGGTGGAACTATCTGTGTTTTTCTTTATTCTCATGGGTCAAAAGAAAGTCTTAAAATTTAACACACTGGGAGAATTTCTATGGAGTAAATTCAGGTGCACAGTGACACTTAAAACCTGGAAAGTGTTGTTATCTGGAAGATATTTTTTGTCTTGAATTTAGTTGAAAGTAGGAGGGCCAGGAAGATAGCTCAGTAGAATAAGCACTTGTCTTGCTGGCAAGCACAAGGTCCTTTGTTCAATCCCCAGTACCACCGCAGGGGCGGGGAGGAGGAAGCTATGGGGAAAAAGGAATCCTTCTCCACTGCTGGTGGGAATGCACACTTGTGCAACCACTATGGAAATCAGTGTGGAGACTCCTTAAAATGCTAGGACTGAAAATTCTATTCAATCCAGCTATCCCCCTACTGGGAATTGTCCCAGAAGAACTGAAAAACATATCATAGTGACGTTTGTGCACCTATGTTTATGTTTATAGCAGCACAATTTGTGATAGTCATATCTTGGAAACAACCAAAATGCTCATTGCTTGAAGAATGGATGAAGAAAATGTGTGGTTTTTATACAATGGAGTATTACTCAGCTATAAAGAATGATAAACTTAGCCGGGTGTGGTGGTGCACGCCTGTAATCCCAGCACTCGGGAGGCTGAGGCAGGAGGATCGGTGTGAGTTCGAGACCAGCCTGGGCTACCAACGTGAGCTCAAGGCCAGCCTGAACTGCATAGGGAGACCCTGTCTCAAAAAGACAAAAAAAAAAAAAAAAAAGATAAACTTGAAGCCTTCATATATAAGTGGATGTATCTTGAAGATATAAGTGAAATAAACCAAACCTACATGTATAAATGTTGTATAGTCTCCCTAGTGTAAGAATTCAAAAGAAGAAATAAAAATGGAAAGGTATAATACAGCTTAATGGAAATCAAGAACTTAAGCGTTAAACAACACAGATCTAGCAGGCAGAAAAGTTAGGAAACACTGCAGGGGCAAAACCATGCACCTACATACACAGGTTGATTTTGGCAATGGCCCTAAGAATCTCCAACAGGTTTTGCAAACTAGCAGTTAATTGATAGAATTCTCACCCTGACTGACTATATATGTTAATATCTGGGAAGTAAGCAACTACACTGAAGCTAGCAATGTGTAATACTAATTAAACTATGCTTAGAATACCTGTCATTCTGGTCTTCTAGATGTGTGCTGCTTCTAATGCCATATCAATTACTGCTATACTCTCAAGTAAGTATTAAAAGAAAAGGATAATAAAAGAGAATAACAGAAAAGAAAAAACAGGCATGGGATTAACCAGCTACAATTTTGTATATGGTTAAATTCCTAAATTTCTTTGCAAAAATGTGTAATTGGTTGTTTTTATTACATTGTACAGGGACGTATTAGAATATCAATGTTTGATGGAAAATAACAGTTCCATGTAAAGTCTAAGGCATTTGATATTCAGAAGGGCAGTGATGTTAAGCTCAAGTGCCTCTATTATAGGGTAATAATATCACTAAGCTTCTCTTCTGAAGAGTTAACAACTTAAATTTGCAGACCAAAAATTAGAGAAAAAGAAGGGTTACAAAGATAGCCAATATTTTGGCCCTAGTCCCTTAAGGTCAATGAGGATTCAGGTCATAAGAGAACCTGTGCTGTGATGTCCTACAACTCAGTGGTGTCCCAAATTTTCTGTTCAAGGATATTATGGCGCCACAGAGAAAAGAGATCCATGATGTATAGTGTGCCTAAGTAGAGTCACCTAGAGAGAATTCATTCTCTCAGGCTTTCACAGAGAGCAAATTGGTCAAGCAGTGGCTATGACTCATCTAGATGGCTGACACTGTCAAAAGTTCTACAAAATGCTGTACATAGTTTCAGGTTAAATCTGGAGGAGATTTGGCTGACCTTGTCAGATGCAAAAGTTACATTTTAGTTATATACATCTTGCTTTAATTGGGAGTTAACCATCCAGCAGAGAAATTTATCCACAAGGTATAAAAAAGTGAAGCCATATTAATATGCTGAGCTGTAAAAGGTTCAAGTCAACAGCTTCTGACATTGCCAGTTCTGCTGATAACCCACTACTATTATGGAATATTGGGATATGCATACAACTACTTTCTCTTAGTTCAATGAGAAGAAATATTTGTACCCATACTGTTTAGAAAAGCTATCATGCCTGCATTTGTACTCTGAAGAAATATGAAAACAATATGCATTGTGTTAATTAATGTGGCTGTCCTACTAAAGTGTTCTGAAACTGTCTCATTGTTATTTCTTTCTCATTAAAATTAATAAAATATTAAAAAATGAGAAAAAGTGGGAATTAATCTTACCTTACTAAATCAACTGCAGTTTTCAAACATTTTTGAGGTCTGTTGAGCATGTCTTGGGCCAAATTTTATTTCTTTCATCTATAATCCCCACTGTGCCTCTTGTTAGCTTCTAAAATTTCAGAATTGCCATATACTTAGCTAATTGCCATATACTTAGCTGTGTGCATTTAAATTAGAATCTGTTAAATACCTCTTATTGGGAATCTGAAAAGCTTTATGCATTTACTTACACATAGATTTTAAGTTGCAGTCAGGAAGATGGCATGATCCCCTCCATTGCACTCCCTGGTTGCCACAAAGACTTGGGATGGGATTTTCCTGTGTAACAGTGGCAGTGCCTTCATTTGTACAGATGATCTCAAGCATTATAGTTTATAGTTCTAATGAAAATATACATATTAAATCATATAATTTTATAAGTCTTGACATATATAATGATTTTGAAATCATCATCATAAAAATAATGAACACAGCAGTCATACCAAAATGTTTCCTGTTCCCTTCACAACTATTCCTACCTACTCATGTCTCTCCCCATCCACCTCATCTCCAGGTAACCACTACCTTCTTCCTGTGCCTATAAATTATTTTACGTATTCCAGAATTATATAAAATAAAATTATTTTTTAAAATATATACAATATATGGCTTTCGTAAGTACATTGCTTTTATCACATTAAGAAAATTTCCTAGGATTTTCATTTTGCCTAAAAGGAATGTTTGATTTCATTGAATGTTTTTACTGCATCTATTCTATTGAAATGAATTTTTAAATTTTTTCTCTACTGGGTTAATAAAGTACATGAATTGATTTTTTAAGTCAATGTTAAACTAACTTTCCATTCCCTACTAGGTCATAATACATTATTCTTTATTCTTTAGTTTAGGTCATTTGTTTAATTTCCTAAAATTTAGTAGGTCATTTGTTTAATTTCCTAAAATTTTGTTTCACATTTTACATCAAAGCTCATGATGATGTTTTTATGTTTTTCTTCTATTTTCGTTCGGTGTGTTATCAGTAACACTAAAGTCATAAAGTAATTGGGAATGATTTCCTTTTCTCAAACAGGAAAGTTAAACAAAAAAATCTTTTTAAATTTCTTAAAAAGTCTGTATACAATTAGTTCTTTAATATTTAATTTCTAGTGCTCACTTCAGCAGCACGTGAACTAAAATTGGAACGATACAGAGATTAGCATGGCCCCTGCACAAGTATGACTTGTAAATTCGTGAAGCATTCCATATTTTTAAATTCTCAATAAAATCCTCGCCACTAGAATACAACAAATCATCAAGAAAATTATACACCACGACCAGGTAGAATTCATTACAGGGATGCAAGGATGGTTCAATATATGCAAATCTATAAATGCAATACACTGTATCAACAGAGCCAAGACCAAAAATCTCACGATCCTCTCAATTGATGCCGAAAAGGCCTTTGACAAAGTGCAACACTCATTCATGTTCAAAGTCCTACAGAAAATTGGAATAGAGGGCCTCTACCTCAACCTGATAAAAGCAAACAATCCAACAGCTAGCATAATTCTAAATGGGGAAAAACTGAAGTCTTTTACTCTCCAATCTGGTACAAGACAAGGATGCTCCCTATCGCC
>PVJA010017538.1:0-41497 GCA_004027025.1 Myocastor coypus | reverse complement strand
CCTCAAGTTTCTGCTTCGGAGTTACATGATCCCAAGAGAGCCAGAAGGCATTTAAAAACCTATACAGATTGGTGATACTGCAAAATAGTGCAATAACTCTGAAGAAAACCCAAGTTACTATATGACCTAACAATTCCAATCCTAGGTATTTACCAAGAGAAATTAAAACATATGTCCATAAAAAACTTACAAATGTTCAAAGCAGCATTTTATGCTATAGTCAAAAAAGCAGAAATAGGCTGGCAGCACCAGACATGACCTGAACCCCGTGCCTGGCTCCGTGGCACCCGCCTGCTGCCCAGCACCCTGTGGGGCCTGAAGCCTGAGAAAGAGCTGGGTAAAGACTCCAGGATGAGCCCTGGTGGCCACGGCATCAGCTCCGGAGGAAGAGAACATATAGTTACAAAAGATTATCAGCCCCATCACATTGGGAGTTAGGAGTTCAACAAATTCAAACTAATAAGCAATTGAAAGGAAAGCAGATCCTTTCTGCAGCTGACACTATCATTGCCTTTGGATGCTGGTGTTTCTGCAAGAACCTTGGATGCCCAGGAACTTTCCAACCCTGCTGTTCATCATCTCCAGTCCTCTTCTCACCACTTCAGCACTGGCATTGACAGGTAACTGCTAGAGCTCTATGAATCAATAATCCTGCCAGACTGGAGCTGAGGACCTGGATGCACTGGAGCACATGTACCCAGGAGGACATGTACTCTTCGGATGCCACTCCCATGTAGGACTCTGTTGTGGCGTCAAACATGGACAAAATGAGGACTGACTTTCCACTTGAAACCATGACTAAACAGGACAAGGTAATGACTTTGTGGTACTGCTCATGGAAGCCAATTTGTAATGCAACGTGTAAGGCTCACAGCACAACCTGGTTCATGGGATGTGTTCATGAAATCTCAGCTGAACTTCCATAGCCATAAAATATTCCTGATATCTTTCCCACTGCTTGTTATTTGCTGCAAGAGACTCTCATTGCTTGGATTGTGATGTATAATTGTAAATTGTGGAGAAACACAAGTATATCTAAGGTTCTAAAGTCTCAATACTGTTTAAAACATAAGCCTGGGAACATGGGAAATACCAAAGGTAAAGTGATACTTTAAAAAAAAAAAGCATAAATAACCTACATGTCCATCAGCTGAAGGATGAATAAACACAACATGGCCTAACCAATATATCACAGAAGGAATGAAGTACTGACACATGTCCAGCATGGACAAACTTTAAAAATATTCACTAAGTGAAGGAAACCAGTCACAAAGGGAAACATGTTGTATGATTCCATTCTTAGGAAATGTCCAGAACAGGCAAATCTACAGACAGAAAATAACTTCATGACTGCCGAAGGTTTTACAAGGAAGTGATTGGGCAGGGACTGTTAATGGGTAGAGGATTTCTTTTTAGGAGAATGACAATGTTGTAAAGTTAAAAAGTGTTAGTTGTACAAGTGTTAGTTGTGAATACATTAAAAACCTCAAAGTTGTATCTACCCACTGTAGAGGTGCAGAAGGGTTATTGTTATACAAAAAGAACACAAGGAGCTAAACCTGGCAGGCTTCCTACTGAGTGCAGATTTCCGGCTGGCATCTTACCTGGTGTATGAGTACTTGTTGTTACTTCTGTTGTACAGCAACTTCACAGCTGGCTGTGGATTGTTTTAAAAAGAGGAAAAAGAGAGTTATTTAGTATGTAGTCAATGAGGCCAGACAAACACAGCTTGCTGGCAGGAGAAGGAAACTCCACCACCCAATGGCAAACATGGTAGCCAATCACCTGCAGCTTCCCATTCTCACTCTCTGCTCAGGGAGCAAAGAAGTCCCACAAGGGTGTCTAACATACCTTATTTGAAGTCGCTATAAGTTTCTGTTCTTCCTTAGATGAGGTGATCACAGGAACCTTGCAGAAAGGCTCATAAGTGTCTTTGTTCTGCTGGAACAAAACATAGTTTCAGCCTAAGAGGTCTGCCTAGCCCTGAATTTTTAAGACTGGTCTGCAGGGCAAAAAGAGGCCCTGGTGAGGACAAGACAAGGCAGTCAGAGGTGAGAGGGGAGGATTCTTACCATTGATGAGTAAAGAAAGGGAAAGCCTAGGAGTGGAGTTTTCCAATAAGGACTCCCTTTGCCAGAGCTGTTGCCTACCAGGATACCCAGTAAATACAAGAATGACACATTTTTCAATAGCCTTGGAAACTTAAAATGGTAGATAAACATTATGTAATTTCAAGCTCCTGCAACCCCACTATAATGAACAAATGGGAACAAAACAGGTGAAAAAAAAGGAGACGTGAGGAGGCAAAAGATGTCAAAATTTCAAGGGTGAAAAAGCAGACAACAGATGGGTGATGAAGGAGGTGGAGTCAAAACCTCAGCTGGCAGATGGAAAAAGACTGAGAGGCCTCAGAGAACAGCTCTAAGGCTAGTAAGCAGAGGGTTAAAAGCAGAGCAACATGTCCCAGGCAGCAGAAGCAGCAGAAAGAAGGTCCTACATTCATCCCTAGCCCAGCAGAAAGGTCCACTTTCCTGAGGCAGCCAGCCGCACCAGGCTTACACCCCGCCAGACAGGAAGCGAGGGAGCACTTCTCTACCTCCCCAAGAAATGGCTTACAGGTTCTGACATATGGGGTTCCCATCATAAAAGTCAGCCCATTATCCAACCATGAAGGCCACTGGACAACAAGGACTGCCACATGTGCGAATTCTGAGCCTTAAACAGAAGCCAAAAATCATCAGATTATACATGGGAACCTTCTCAAACATGAGACCAAAACCACTACAGACAGCAAAAATGGAAGCGAACCAGCCAGACAATTAAGGAAGCGAAAGAAAACTTCAAATAGTATCAGACAGACGAGAGCAGCATCCTCTAAAACAAGATCAAACACGGACAGCAGCTTTCAGAGAACAAGAAAAGCTTCTGGGAAGTAGAAATTTGATAACAGAAATGAAAAATTCATCAGAAGGATTAAAAAGATAAAACTGAAAAAAAAAAAAAAAAAACTGACTTCTGAGAGTAAAAAAAACAAGGAGCAAAGAGAATGCGATCGGTGCTTGAGGCTGCACCACCATGCATAGACACAGAACCTGAGGGCAGGACTCCACAGTAAGGATGACAGAGATGGGCTCTCACATGTCTGGATGACCCCGTGGGAGGCTGACCTTGCTCCTGGCAATGAGGGCTGAATCAGGGATATATACTTACAAAGTAAGCAAGCAAAATACCCTGTTGTTCAAAGTAACAGGACTCATACATCAATTTTTTTTTTTTTTTTTGGTGGAACTGGGATTGAACTCAGGCCCTTGCTAGGCAAGCACTTATTCTACTGAGCTATCTCCCCAGCCCCATACATCTAATTTAAACTCAGTAACAGTAACTAAAATTAGCCAGGGGGCCTGGCAGGATGGCTCAGTGGTCTAAAGCGCCTGCTTAGGAAAGCTTAGGCGGCTGCAGAGACAGCGGTTCAATCCCCAGCACCACATGCTGCACCAGCCCTGCCCTCAGGGCGGGCTGAGCCGGCCATAAAA
Organism: Myocastor coypus; assembly: GCA_004027025.1. NCBI lineage: Eukaryota > Metazoa > Chordata > Mammalia > Rodentia > Myocastoridae > Myocastor > Myocastor coypus. The sequence goes on along the minus strand of PVJA010017538.1, from coordinate 37,964 downwards.
ATAAATAAATAAATAAATAAATAAACAAACAAACAAAAAAAAAAAAAAAAAGTTCTGAAACAAGAATAAATAAATAAATAAATAAATAAAAATTAGCCAGGTGTGGTGGCTCATGCCTGTAATCCCAGCATTTGGGAGGCTAAGGCAAGAGGACTGGTGCAAGTTCGAGACCAGCCTGGGCTACAAAAATGAGCTCAAGGCCAGCCTGAACTGCACAGCAAGACCCTATCTCAAAAAGACAAAAAATAAAAAAGTTAACTAAAAATTATGATAACCAATGCTGGGAGAATGAATGTGTAAGTGTAAGCTAGGGTTTATATGTGCTAAATTCTAATTTTCCACATAATGCCAATAGATAATACTGAAAAATGAAAATTAATAAAAAGTATTAGGAAACTATAATGGAAATATAAAATAGAAAAAATGACTAAAAGAGACTGCCTTGTGGGTGAGGGGAGCTGGAAAGGATGTCACAGTGTTTTTTACCTTAATCATGCAGAACTGTCTGACTTCCTAATGATATACATGCATTACTCCCCACTTCCTGCCCTTAGGCATTACATTATTAATCACAAAAATGAAGTAATGATGCAAATGCTGAAACTCATTTAGATTTATAATAGTTCATAACTGTCAAGATAAAGGCGGAGGGGTGAGGGAGATAGCTCAGGGCACAAGTACCTGCCTGGCAAGTGTCAGGTCCTGAGTTCGATCCCCAGTTCCAGAAAAAAAAAAAGAAAAAAGTCATGTGTGGCAAGCACAGTTCAAGAGCTCAGCATTATGGGTAGTGCTCCAAGGGAGAGCCTGCCCTGCTATATGGCTTAGGAAAGGTACAAACAAGAGCTTTATGTATACAAATCATGGTCCTACAGTAACCCAAAGGGATTCTTGGTTCTCTGCTATGTCAGTATACTGCCTTAAATATAAGCCTGCTGGCTGCATCTAGAAGCATATACTCTATGGGATCTGACTATCACTAGACCTTTCCCCAACTTTACTGGCACAGTCCGACTTAGGAGTGAGAGACAGCTCTCTGTAGAGAAGATTCTGGGCTCTCAACATTGACTAACAGGGTCACAGTTAAGTCCCCACATAGATACAGAAAGTGGGTTTGGGGTAACACTACTGAAAGGTGTCACTGTATACATGAGATGACCCAACACCAGAGGGACTATCAGAGAACAGTCAGGTGACCTGAGCATACAGGAAGCATCCTAGAGGTCTCACTGACCAAAAGAGCATCCAGAGTTCACTCACACATCTCAATGAGGGAGGAGCTGTTTCCACTTTGAAGAAAGGGAAAATGGGGAAGGCAGGTATGTTTGGTGCCTCCCTGCTCACACAGGAAGAAAGGGTGATGCCTACTTGTAAGGCCGCCTGGCACTCTTCCACCAGGCCCTGGACCAGGTAGTACTTGGCTTCTGCTAGCAGCTCCTCGATCTCCCGGCGGCTCTCAGGCAAGGGAACAGCCCCATCTCGAAGGTAATTGAGAATCGTACCAAAGTGCTTCCCACACCGGTCAATGAGAATCCAGCCTGCAGTGGGGAGGAGGAGATGGACTAGTTACACGGCCATGCTTCTCACTTCTCACAGGAGATGTGGAGCAGAGCTGTCTCCAGGCAGAGAGGGTCACAGAGAGCACTGTAATCTCACCAGCCTATCTACAAACACACTGCCACTGCCTATAGGCCTGGTGGCTACACACAACTCCAACTCTAGACTCCTGGGGAACCAGCTCTGTAGGTCATCAGGGCCCTTAGGCCTAAACACATGCTTCCAAAGTACCTTCACATATCCTTTAGAGATCATCCCAAAAGGGCCTAGTGCCCCATCCCTGAATAAAATGGGTCCAAATGACCAAACCCAATGACAGCAGAAAGATAAAAACATCTACTCCTCTACAACACTATGTTCAGACTCTCAAGCTGCAGAGCTACTCCTAAGGAAGAACAGCTTCATTCCCATACTGTGACTGCTGGATCCAGAGTGCAACCCCATATACTTCCCAGCACTGCCACAGAAAGTTCTGTGACTTCTTGCAACAAACATTTGTTGGTTATTGACGGCAACAGGACATGACATGGTGATCTCAACAGACAGACAGCAAGCAGCTCAGTCAGCATGGACAGACAGAACCTGTTTTTAAAAATGTGGGAAAATGTCCTGATTGCTGACCAGAATCAGATACAGAAAAATTCTTGGGGAGAAAGCCAGGAAGACCACGCTCCTGCTTCTCAGTGTTCAATCCTAACTGTATAACGGCCTGCTACCCTCCACTAGGGAGTTTGAGGGTTTTCAAAACTCCTCTCCTGAAATGCAATGTCATCAGTAGCATTTGTAAGTCAGGACTGAATCCTGGAAGAAGAGGAGGCGTCAAAAAGTGAGGAAGAAATGTGGCAAACACCAGTGATGTCTTGACAGACAATGGGGAGCACTTTAAGAAGCCAGACAGATGGTTAAGCTTCAGCTTTCTCTCTGAGCAGGATGACCTCAGGCAGCGAGGCCCTTTATGCTCCTCCTCTGTCCTTCTCCCTGTTCCCTGTTCGGGAGAAGGGGTGAGCATTTTCACCCCTAGCCCCACTGTGCCTGCCCCGTCCTGCTTGCTGTATGTAGGCTCTGCATCCAAGGCAAAGGGCAGCAAGAGCCAACAACACCAAGTATATCTTCCTCCTGCACGAGGTCACAAGGCTGCCACTTCCTGCTGCCCTCGAGCCCCCGGTATCCAGCTCCTGCCAAGTGTCCTTTCATGGTCTTAGTGCACTATACAATATTCACTAGCACGTGAGTTATCCACCAGCTAATATGGTTATGTCCAAAGTCAGCTCCTGAAAATACTCAGCCTTCTGGTGCTGGCCCTTTTGTTTAAGGGTGGTCTCTTCCCTCCAGAGCCTTCCACTTGGCACTGCCACACCACTATGGTTTCCTGGGCAGAGCAGGAAGAAGAATGCTAAACTGGGAGAGCATAATGCAGACATGTAGCCTGGAGCCCAACCCTAGTTTTGAGGAAGGAAGAGGCCCTCACAGGCATGGCAAATCACACTGCCCTCACACTGACCTCCAGATGTTCTTCCACTCTGCTTCTTTCCACATCTGAGGCAATAAATATGGACTTAATATCTTGCACAACTCAGCTGCCCGCAGAGACCCGCAGCAGTGCACACGAGTGTAGCTGGGCAGCTGGCTGGCGAGCACGCCCCGCCTCCAGGACGGCCTCCACAGCTCCAGCCAAGATCAGCCCAGAAGGAATGTGGGCCCAGGGCTGCTGGACTCTGATGTTCCAAACACAGCTAGAAATCCAGACTTTTCTACAAATCTCCTGATTTTCAACTTACAAACAGAATGTCAGCAACCCACCACTGGGTAAATGAAATATGTATGCAGGCCGAATCAGGCCTGATGGCTACCACTTTAGATTGTTTCCTCAGAACTATGTCCTTCAAAATACTGATGAGATGTGGAAAGGCAGGATTAGTTCTCTAAAAGTTCCATCTATGGCGCATTCCTTGCATTTCCACAGACACAAACAGTCCCAGCGAGATTCAGTGACATTCCCAAGAAGGAAGGGCAGGACTACACTACAAAGATCAAGTGAGAAACTCAGAGAACTTCAGGCCTGAAAAAGAAATTCAATTCAGCTGCTCAAGGAAGAATCCATCTGCTTTTGATGCATGGACAACCCAGCTGTTAGGAAAAGGGCGAGAGCTCCCAAAATCCATCACTCAAGTAACAGCCCAGAGTTTCCATAAGCAAATAGGCAAATAGGCAAACTGTGACACAGGGGTCCAGCTGAAGAATGTCATCAGGAAATGCCTGTGGTGAAGGAATCATACCTTGTACAAATAAGGGCAAAAGAGCCAGGCAAATTCTGAGTTTTCAATTAACATTCTGACTTTAAAATATTTTGGTTGCTTTCAAAGCAAGAATCTATCCTTACAGTCAGCTCAATTAACTGCACAAAGAAAAGCAAACAGGCACTGTCATAGTAATAAGGGGAGCAGAGGTTTATTTAGCTTACAGTTTGTAGAGGCTGGCTCCAAAGCAGGGTAGCCTCACAGAGGACAAAACAGTTCATGGTGAGCAGAAGGTAGCAAAACAAGGACTAGACATAGCTATTTCTGCCTCTTTTATCTTAGCCAGGCTACCAAGGGTAGGTAGCACTCCCACCCTTAATCCTGGTACCCTTGCACCTGTCACTGCTCCATGAATCAATTCCAGCATCACACACTCTAGATCTGGCCACTTTTGAACAATCCCCACCTGTGCCTGCATGAGGCTTTGGGGGGACATCTACATACAAGCCATAACAAACATCATGCAACTCCCTGCTTACAGGGACATGTGTCCTGCTATCATGGGCCATGCTAGCTATTTAGAAAAGCTGCTGCAGTCAGGGCAGCCAGGAAATAATGACCCATGCAGCAACTAGAAAGCTAGGCAGGCAGGTAGAGACCAGCAGACCCTGCACTGGGCTCCAGGATGTCTTGCAGCATGTCACAGAGATGAAGAGCGTAAGTCTATATTGGAAACTCCATTCTGCCACCTACTTAACAGATGGCATTAGCTCTTGCTTGAGCTATCTCATCTAGAAGTTGATCCTGCTCAAAGAGTTGGTGTAAGAATAGGATAGCACAGCTCTGACAGGTACTTGCATACCACGTGCAAAAAAAAGAAAAAAAGCACAGGGCACGATGCTGGTTGATGCGTAGCACTCGAGATGATCTCTAGGTCTTTGACAATGAGCCTACCAAGTCACTATGGCTGGAGTGGTCTATCCTTGACCAACTTCTCCTTGTCACACTATTTACACTCTGTGGTTTTTCAGTTGCCTGATGACTACAAATTCAGACTCTAGGACCCTGCCTTGTTCTTGAATCCAAATCTCTAGGGCAGAATCTCCAACCCTGGCTCTACTGACATTTTAGACTGGATAATTCTGCTATGTGGGGGTTGTAAAGTACACTGAATTTACCTGTTTGTTTGTTTTTGTATTTTAGGGAAGGGCCTACAAGGTCTCTCTACTAGCTCAGATTCGCAGTGATCCACCTGTTTTTGCAGCCTCCCAAGAGCTGGGATTACAGGTATGCTCCACCAGCAGTCTCTATTGCCTTCTCAGTATGCCCCTTGGGCGGGACCAGCACAGCATGCCTGGGAATTGAGCCGTTGGCCCCTGTGCCTGCTGCAGGCGCTTTAATCTGCTGAGCTATTTGGCTGGACCGTGCCTTCTTGACTGTTACCCACTCAATGTCAGCAGTAACTCCACTCCCAAATCATAAGAACCTAAAGTATCTCTGGATACTGCCAACTGTCCCAAGTCAAAAAAGAAGAGAAAAATTCTTATCTGAGTACCACTGAGGTAGATAAAAAAATCTACACATAAGCCGGATAGCACAGCACTGAGGGGTACTTACATAGCATGTACAAGACCTTATGCTCCATCCTCAGCACCACCATAAACAAAAAGCAAAAATAAGTAAGACCTGAAATAAAACAGTGCAAAATGTTGAGGCCAACACTAGAAAATATGAAGACAAGGCATCTGCAACATAAAACCATAAAGAAATAGTATACAGAGTATGTACGCCCGCAAAGTAGTAAGAATAAAAGACTCTGTCTAGGCTATAAAAGAAAACCCAAACACCACAATCAACATCCATAAAAAACGCTGATGCACTAAAGATTAGGAAATATAAAATTAAAAAAATGGGGTGTGATATCATAACCACCAGTTTGGCAACAGTTAAAAGGCTTGACAGAACCCAGTGCTGTCAAAAATCCAGACCACTGGGAAGAGTGGAAACTGACACAACCCCCTGAGAGACGGATCTGGCAACACCAGATGAAGCCGAAGGTGCTGCCCGGAAGCTGTCTGCTGGAACTAAAATCTAGGACAGAGCTCGCGGGGGTGGGTAAGACCTTTCTGCTACAGCCCCCAGGGCAGAGCTGGGACCTGGGGAGTCTGGAGCCTCATTTACCAAACTAAAAATAGGATCCTCTATACATGCCATAATATGGCAAAGGGCAAGAAAGGACACCACAGAAAATAATCACATGTGCACAGGGAGAATGTTCAAGAATGTTAAGATTCAATGGAGACTAGGAACAATCTACATAATACTGACAGGACATGGCTTCCTCAACTGCAAGCAGTGTCTAGAATTGAACCACCTCCCATGGGGAAGTTTCGGAACTAGAGCTATTTATTCACAGTTCGAAGTCACAAGGGTAACACTACATCAGCTAAAGCAAAGCAGGATCACGAACAATACAGCATTGTTTATAAAATCTTTAAAAACACACCACTGGAAGGACATTACTTAGGGACATAAAGAGCTGTAACAAAACACTTAGGAAAATCCACACTTGTGGTTCCCAATCCTGACTACACACTAGAATCTCTGAGAGCTCCTCTAAGTTCCAATGCACGGGGCTGGTGATGTAGATCAGTGGACTAAGCACCTGCTTTGGCAAGTGCAGGGGTCTAGGCTTTGATCCCCAATCTCCCATGTGATGCAGGCCCCACCCCTGGGGTGCACTAAGCCTGTGATAAGAGTCTGGGCAAGGTGGCACACAATTATAATCCCAGCTCTGGGGAGGCTGAAAACAGGGGGATCACTACAAATCCAAGCTGCACAGTAAGACCCTGTGCTAGATACATAAATGAAAAAAAAAGTTCAAATACACAAGCCACACAATGCTCTATCACACCCACCTCTGAGCCAGGACACAGACACTAGTATTGAAGTCCTGGAGTGACAAGCTTGAGATTCAACTAGTGACCCCACAGTCAAAAACAATAGTTACACAAGGAAGGGAGAAAGACAAACAGACAAGTTATAGAGAGGTCTGGTCCATATAGGCCAGGCTTTATGCTTGGGCTGAGTGGTTTTTTAGGGGATTATGCTGATAATAAAATGAAGGGTTGGGCCAGGAATATAGCTCAGTGGTGTGGCGCCTGCCTGGCAAGCACAAGGTCCTGAGTTCAACTCCCAACACCAAAAATATAGATAAATAAAACAAAAGACTCTTCAATCTAGTTATATACTTTCTTGTCGCAAAAGGATCTGCCAGAGATGGGAAACCAGGTTAGGGTGGCAAGGACTATACCAAGCTATAGAGACCCAACAAGCGAGCACAGGCCAGTGCTAAAGGGTCTTAGAGAAGGAATTACACAACCGTGGGACCAATGGTGATATTGACGAGGACTCGCATGGAGCTCTAGCACTGTAAGTACTGAGCTTTTCTGAGGAGGAGACAGGGCAAGGTCTGTTCCCTGCCAGGGTCCTTTCAGAGAAGCCATCCTTGTAGGGCATAATGTGGAATTAATGTTTCACTCCTAAAGGCCAAAGCAGGGCATCCCCTCCCACCTTCCCTGCTTCAGCTGCTCAGGAGGCTTTCTCCTAGCTACACCCTTGCCCCAAGCACAACAAAGGCTCCTCCAAGGGATCAGGCGTTGTGTCACATTCTTTCTAATGTCTCATTTATGACCCATAACTGCTAAATGTTACCTTCTCAACTAACAAGAGACAGGCTCAGAGAAAGTCACTTGCCTAATGCTATAAATCCAGTAAATGGCAAATGTGTCCAAATTAGCACCATGCCTGACATTTGCAAACAGTTCCACAAAGATGACCTGTGACTGTTACCATGTGGCAGAACTGGGACTTAAATCCATGTCCAACTCTGGCTGCCAGACCTAACTCCCACGGCACACTCCTAGCAGTGTAAGGATTAAGTGGATGTGGTGTGGAGCTCAGGCAGTCAAGCAGGGAACAAAAGGGAGGCTCTTCACCCCCTGGCCTCAGTCCCCTCATGAAACAACTGCTTTTTTAGAGACCCTTTAGCAAGCCCTAGCAACATATTACCCACACAGCTCTGTGCCGTCAAAGCCCTGTTGGACTCACGTGCCTGGGTGAACTACACATGACATTTCTGCCTGCAGCTGAAGACCTCCAGCGTCCAGGCCAGAGGGAAGCTGTGAAATGCTAGAAGCCTATCCAGACCTGCACCCAAGGGTGTACTTGAGGCAGCACATGGGCCACGGTCAGGCTCTGCAGTGCTCTCTGAGGGCAAGGGACAGCCTTGCTAGGCAGACGCAGACAATGACCGGGCAACCAGATACTGAGCCTGACCGCCCAGCCGTAGGAACCCAGAAAGGGATTCAGCACAAACTGAGTAGTCAACCCCTAGGACTGCCCTGTAGGCCACCAGGTGAGGAAGTCCAGAAGAGACTTCCACTCAGCTTTCAAAGTGCCTTGGCTAGGGGGCCAGCCAGACTGCTCAGCAGACTGAAGAGCCTGCATAAGCAGAGTGCAGTGCCTGGGGTTTGGGCCCAGTGTGCCCTGCCAGCCCTGCCAGCCCTGCCAGCCCTGCAAGCTCTACTTCTAGGGCACGCTGAGACGGCAATTGAGACTGGGCCTGCTGGTGTGCACCTATAATAACAGTGCTTGGAGGCTAAAAACAGGGGAATCACTACAAGTCTAATCTATGTAATGAGACCCTGTAGACCCTGTACTAAATACGTTTTGGTGTTTTTTGTTTTTTGTTTTTTAATGAAAGAAAAAGAAACAAAGTGACTTGGCTGCTCCTTCTGTGTAATCCCCCAACAAAAAAAAAAATCTGGGTAGGGCGGAAGAAAAACCACAATAATCCTGGATTCTCAGATAACATGTTTCCTTCTCCAGCTGGAGTGCTATTGTCTTGATTTCCATAAATATTCTCACATGGGGTGTGGCACAGCAATGGGGAGCCACCCACTCATAAAACAAACATTAAGTGTTTTCTAGGTGAGACACTTGGCAGTTCTGAGGCTTTAGCTCTTGAGAAACCCAAGTTCACAGGAAGCCCCAGGAAGGCAGGGCCTGACCCTCTCTGGCCTTCTCAAAGACACAGACAGAAACACCCTCATCTGCCAGTCGCCCATGTTGAACCACAGAGTAAAATGCAATACACCAGACTTTAGGGCCACAGTCTCATTTGTGTGTGTCAAAACTCACCCACTCTCCCCAGTCCATTGCCCTGGGAAGTGGGGCACCAGCAGAGTGCCAGACTAAAAAGGGAAGGGAAGGTCAAGCCGTGCTGGCCCCAAGCAATCTCAGGCAAAGGGATGAAGGTGGGAGATATTTTTAATTCACGTATGACCCACCTTAAACCCAACCGGGCAAATGCATGTTGGTGCAGGTGCCCTTTGATTGTTCCAGATGGGTGGGAGGTAGCAATGCTTTGCCTAGTACTAACATGATTTTGAACACATATGTATAGAATACTTCCTATGCACTGACTGCCCCACTGTGCTCAACCTAGCAGGTGAGGAAAATGAGATGTCAAAAGATGAAGACACTTGGTTAGGATCCCTAAGTACTAAATGGGGAGCTGGGACACCGGTCTAGGTCTAGTCTTCATTAGGACCCCATCCTAGAAGAACGAGGTCCAGAGAAAACACTGCCTCTCTCAGGCTCAAGAATCATTCTAAGGTCATAAAATTGAAGGGAACCAGCTAAGGCAGTTGGCTAGAACGTATTTTATAGAGAAGCAAGCTGAGGCCAGGAGGGGGATCTCAAAGGCACAGAGCAAATCAGCACCTATATCAAGACTCAGAGTCCTTGTTCAAGTGACTCCTATTTACCACCACAACACAGATCCAACGTCACTGCTTCAGGAACGCCCTTCTTGACCACACCCAGACCAGAACCAGCCTCTGTCATGCTCAAGGCTCCCTGCATTCTTCAAGAATGCTGAGCTCAGCCAGAAGCTAGGTCAGGCTGTACAGCTGCTCATTTAACACTGGTTTTCCAAAGCAGACCGAAGCCCACAACCCCAAGCACTGTCCCTGTTCCTGGCACAGCGTCAAGTGCACAACCGGAAGCAGAATGCTGGCTCGATGGCTCACCTTCACTGTCAGTGAGCACCTCCATGCGCCCACTGAACATGGCTTTCAGCATGGTGTCCTGCTTGGTCAGCGTCTGCATGGTGGTGTAGTAGAGGGCTCCCCCGACATTCAGCTTCACGTACTTGGAGCTGGGACTTGCGCCTTTGAAGGAAGTGGTACGGGTAGCAGCTGCTGGCACTGCTGAGCTCACCACACTTTCTCCTGACATCTCTTCCTGCCAGTGAAGAGGACACAAAGTCACCGCGCCCCACTCAGCTTACCCCTTGGTCCGTGTAGGGATTGCATCTCTAGCCTGGCCTGGTGACATTCACCTGTAGTCAGCACTATGGGTGGCTAAGACAAGAGGATTGCAAATTTAAGCCCAGCCTGGGCAAATTGTGAGAATGTCTCCTCAGATTTTTAAAAAAGGGAGCAAGGGCAGGGATGTACGCAGTGTGAAGGCTCTGGGTTCACTTCACAGTATCCAAAAAGAAGTTTAAGAGATCACAGAAAAATGTGGATGTCTAGCTTCTCTAAAAATCAGAGACCAACTGCACCCTAGAAAGTACCACACTTCCTCAGTTTGCTCCAAACCATAACCAGACAGTCTCATACTGTTTTCACTTGCTAAACCCATGGTTAGGAGTTCACCACTTAAAAAAAAAAAAAAAAAAAAAAGATCTCCACATGTAGTCTAGATTGCCCTTGAACTCGCCATGTAGCCAAGGGGGGCCTCAAACTTATGGCAATTCTCCTGCCTCAGCCTCCAGAATGCTGGAATTACAAGTATGGGTCACCACACCTGGCTGCCACTAACTTTTGTGTTACAAGGGGTTCCTCTCTGCCTAATATCTAGATAGCTAGCACGGCTGCAACCCAAAGCACTATCCAGGTCTTTCTAACTCTCCTATGACAGACACCACTAAGAAGATAAAAGTGCTAGTTGAAAAAAGATGGGCATATGAATTTCTGAGGCATACAAGCCTAGGAAAGGAGACTAGTACCTAGTATATATGTACTCCAAAAAATTGTGTGTGTGTGTGTGTGTGTATGTGTGTGTAAAGGTAGGAATTAAAACCAGGGCCTCCACAGTAAGCTATACCCCCAGTCTTTTGCTATATTTCAAGATAAGGTCTTGCTAAATCACTGAGCTGTCCTGGCTGGGGTGGAACCAGTGATCCTCCTGCCTCAGCCTCCCAGAGTGCTGGAATTGAGGTGTACATCATCATGTCTGACAAGTTCTTTTGTCAATGAATGATTCTTTACATTCTTCAGCTGAAGATGTCCAAGAATGGACTAAATCTTTCTGGAACCTGATGCATAATACAGAGAAAAAGAAAAGCAGCCCTGACAGGCAGTTACATGAAAACATCGTAAGAAACAAGTTTTCAGACACTTAGGTTGAGCTCACCAGGGTCTCTGTGTCCCGACGCCAATCATAAACGAAGATACAGAGGAAGTGGTGACTCCCTCCTTTCCACTTTTCCTTTGAAATTAATCTTAAGTTTAACAGAGACAGTTACAGCCCACTGTATCCTGCAGAAAAACTTTGTTCACAGGATGACAGAGGCAGCTTATAGAGGAATAACGAGTTTCCTAAAACTTTGAGGATCTGAAGGGGAAAAGGTGAAAAATGGAGGGATAGGGTTTAAAGAAATCTGCCCCCAAGTGAAAATGCTTTTCTTGCATCCCTTTCAAATGTAAATTTACACAATAATATGGCAATAAGAAATGGCTTGCCATCTTCTGAGGCACCTATCATAAAAGAGACAAAAAAGACACTAAGGGCCAGCCAGATAGCTCAGCGGACTAATGGCTTGCTTAGGCAGAGAGCAGTGGCTGGGGTTCGATCCCCAGTGTGCCATGCTGGTCCTGCCCCCAGGGCAGGCTCAGATGATGAAACTGGACAGCGTGGTAGCACGCAACTGTAATCTCAGCACTTGGGAAGCTGTAAACAGATAAATCACTACAAGTTCAATCTATGTAGTGAGGCCCCGTAGACTATGTACAAAACACATTAAAAAAAAAAAAAAAAAAAAGTTCTTTGGGCGGCTCAGATGCCTCTGTAAATATAATCTGCATACGATGATGGATATTCTAGGTGCACAGTAGATGAATTTGGAACTATTCATGTATTCGTGTGTCCTACTCCAACCAAGGCACAGAATACTTCCAGGACTCTGGACAGCCCGTCCATGCCCCTTCATCATCAACTTTTACCACCACGTGTGGCTAGCTGAAATTCACACAATGCTGAAGGCAGCTATCATTATTCTCATTTCATAAATTTGGATTCCATGGCTCAGAGAGGTTCAGACATCTCTCAAAGGTGAGTCAATGACAAGCAAGTGAAAAACATGGGCAAGTCCCGGCCTGGAGCCCCTCAGGCTTGGTGTATTTAGAGCTATGACATATAAACTGAGAGAAGAGTCCCCTCCCTCTTAAAAAAAAAAAAGTAAAAATTGGGGAAGCAATGTATGTTTAAGGACTTGGGACTGAGAGTTAGAGCAGCATTTAGGGCCCAACCCCTACCACATATGAATTTATTCCCATTGTTCAAATGAGGGCAATAGCCACTGCCAAGCCCTAGCTATGATGGAGGCCACAGACAGCACCCAGCACCAGCCCACCAGGCTCAAATATGGAACACTCAAATTATCATCATCTGGGAATGTTCTCATAGTCTCAAATTATCTCCTCTTGGAGACTGTTTTCAGCTCTAATGCCAACTTGGACTACAGAGGCAGAAGCCCAAGACTCTAGGTTAGACAACGAAAGCCTAAACTTTCCCACAACCCATTCCTCCCAAGGCTGGGAACCCCGATACCCAGAACACTCTTGGAGAGAACCTTCTGGCTGTGTTCATACTCTCAGGTCCTGGTTACAAGGAACTGAAGACACCAAGCAGTGAGTAATAAACTTCTCACAGCAAACTTCTCTACTGAGGCCTCTCCTTGCCATTTTTACAGGGATCTTGCTGTTTCATTCCTTTCAGAAGTTTGATTACCTTAATAATAAGGTTGGGGGAATAGAGCAAGAGAGAGCAAAATTGCTTACAAGAATCAGAAAAGTAACACCCGAGACACTGGTTTTGGATTCTATTCAATCAGAAATTTATTTGAGATAATAAGGTAAGTCCATGTACCTGCCTTCCCATTTGCCCTGAATATACAGTTGCCAATACTCACTGGACTTACTGGGGAGCTTAAAAAAATACTAATGTCTGAGTTATATTCAGAGAAATTCTGATGTCATCAGTCTAAAGGTGCAGCCTAGGCAAAAGAATGTAAAACTCTCCCCATATCTGTAATATCAGCACTTATGAGGCTGAACCCAGAGGACTGTGATTTTGAAGGCAGCACAAGCTACACTGTCAGACTCTGTCTAAACAAAGAAAAAAAAAATATTCCAGGCACCTTTAATACATAGCCAAGACTGCAAACCACTGTCCTAAAAGTCTTGTACTCAATTAGGCTATAATTAACTCCATGGTCTTCGAAAAGCTCCCCTACCTCTTGCTCTGTTGGCCCAGTGAATTCCTGACCTACTCCTAAAAATAAACCCTAAATAAAAGCAAGCCTCCACTTCATAGCTTTAGAGTCATAGGCTACAGGCAACTGTACACACATGAAAAATAAAAACAGCTAAATGGAGAAATTCTTGACTTGAACACAGATCTACATTAAATGCAGTAGAGAAAAATCCTCATAGCACTGCCTCATGTATGCATGTGGAGGGAAGCTAGACTGGGCCTGGAAAACCTAGCAATGATCCCCATTCCCCATGTCTTGATGTCCAGAAGAGTGACTTCACCAAAAACTCTGCTTCTTAATTTGTAAAATGGAGTATTAAAGCTGTAATCTTCAAAAAATCCTCAAATATGAATGTTAAACCACTTGGCACCCAGGCATTGGTTTTCTTTCTATCCTTTAAGTTTTGAGACCTGCTGCTCCCAATCCTAACCACTAGAATCACCTGGGCTATACCCTAGACCAATTAATCAGAATCCTAAGGAAGACAGCTAACAGCTCCATCACTAGCATTTAAAAAACACTCCAGACGGCCAGCAAGATAGCTCAGTGGTCTAAAGCACCTGCTTAGGTAAGCTTAAGCAGGCTTAGGAGACCATGGTTCGTTCCCTGGCAGGCAATGCTGCACCAGACCCACCCTCAGGGTGCACTGAGCCCCTGCACCCCCCCAAAAAAAATCACTTCGGAATACTCAGACATGCTTCCAGGACTCAGCATCACTGGGCTAAGTGTTACCTTAATTAACTTGATTTAAGAATCATAAGGTTATGGGGGCCAATGAGATGGCTTAGTGGTCTAAAGTGCTTGCTTAGGCAAGCTTAGGCAATCACAGAGACTGCGGTTCAATCCCGGCACCACATGCTGCACCAGTCCCACCCTCCAGGGCAGGCTGAGCTGGCCATTATATATATGAATGATAAGGTTATGTATTTAAAAAAAAAAAAAAAACAAGATCAGAGGACTCTTACAGCAAGGAAGTTTTAAAAACACTGCGCTGAAACTAAGCAAAAAACACTTCCCAAATTGTGGGCTTGTCCACAACTGAAAAGTCTGCTCCTCTGTTTCAATCAACAAAACTGAATCTGTCACAGAACTGTAACGTTACTTTGGATCCAGCATCTCCTTATAAAACAGCTGGTGACACCCCCAATGTTCTACCAGCACTATTAGCGTTCTGGCCTGGATTAACATACAAAATTAGCCTATTTCTCTCCATGGTCTAATGTGTGAGACATTATTATCAATATCATTTCCAGGGCAAGAAAACTAGGAGTTAATACTGCAAAAACTGTAACTCTGACTCCACTCTGGATGCCCATTTCATTTCAAAGCCCAAGTCAAGAAATCCTTTTAACTTGCTTGCATGATACCAACCTCAAGCTGTGGTGGGGCTTGAAGTTTGGCCCAAGTTCTGTCAAGTTCCCAGTGACTTTTCACTCACCTACATACACATCTATCCCTAATGTGCTAGCCTACTGGTCAGTTAAAGAACGACTGATTTAGGTAGCCTTCTCCTTGAATGCTGTATTTATTTTGCACAAAAATGAAGCTGAGCAATCAAAGTCAAGTACAGGTGGACTCATTTTTCTTTAGATTGCAACTAGTCTTCCCTAATGACTGCACTTTCTAGGGAAGTGACAAACATGAACAAGGGAAAATGACCTGGATTAATCGTTGGTCATTCCCACCCAGAAACAAACATCGATTCAAGGAACAGACCCTTGAGGATCCCAAGTAAACAGAAACCTCCTGCTGAGACAGCAACGTGAAACAACCTCTGTTCCTGAGGTGTGGCCACCTGCGACCTCCACGGAAGTGACTATTTAAGTACGTAGGCACCAGCTGGGGGTGGAGTGCGTGGCAAAGATACCCTGACCTCAGGCCCCTAGCATTCCTCCCCGGAATCCCAAACACTGAACACACGCTGGCCTGCCGGTTCCCTCGTACCTATGTGTTCAGAGAAACCTAACAGCCCCTTCCCTAAAACCCAGGGACCCTTGCAACACCCTACAAGGTACCAAACGCCCTCTCTGAGAATTCCCGCTTTGCTCTTTCACGACCTAATAGCGTTTAATAATCTCCCAAATTTTCTTTTTCCACCCCAAACGTATTTTCAGTCATCTCTTTGTTCTCACAGTCTTCACTTTCACTTCAAACAAGCATTCATGATTCAAGAGACTTTCCACTCCCCCACATACATATCGATCCCAAAGCACTTGCCCAGATCCTCAACAGCCAGGGACCCTCCAAAGCTCAACCCGCTGCCCCTCCCCCACCCGACCCCCACCCAAGCCCCCAAACCGCCTCTCGAGCTACCGCGACCCATTCTCATTCCACTTCCTCCCTTCGGTCCTTTCCTTCTCTACTCTGTCGCTGCCCGCCCCCTTCAGCGGCTGAAAGACCCCCAAATCAGGGACACCGCCCTCCTTACCATGAAAAGTCGGAGGACGCCGGAGTCGCCAAATCCGGACTGAGAGCAGCAGGAAACACCCAGTTTACGAGAGCCGGGGGCGGAGGCGGGACTGGGGCGGAAACTTCCGCTGCTCTCATCTCACTTCCGCCTCTCAGAGGACGTCTTCATAAAGTGTTCGATGTGGTCTCAAATATTACCCCTTTTTTTCTATCCTCCCCTTCCGGGATGGGTTCCATATCTTCTCGGATGAGTCAGAAGTTTATCCTACTCTTCAATGTTCAGATTTGTCACCTGCCAGCGAGGAAGACCAGCGCTAGGAGGTTTTCCTTCGCAGACAAATAAGGCTCTACGGAACTTTTGTTTCCCGGAATCGGATACCTGCTTCCCAGCGGAGCTTGGAGAGCGAACACCCCGGGGCAAGATGGCGGTGGGTCTTTGGCTGATGCCCCGGGTCTGGCACAACTCGGGGAGATTGGGCTGAGGCGGTGGGAGTTGCAGCCCGGACCCCGAGCGCGGGGCCTCGAGGGGATAAAGGTCTACGGCCTGCGGGTAGCGGATGGGAGCAAGGGTCTTCTTGTACTCTGGGTGGGGCTGGGGATTTTTAGGGAGCTTGTTGTGGAGCGAGTCTGAAGGGGCAAGTTCTGTGGGTGGCTTTCGCCCGCCGGGGCTCTTTCCACCTCTTTTGTTCTTTGAGGCAATAATCCTTCATGAATGAACTAATACTGGGCGAAAAGGATTTGTGGTGGTGGTTATTGATGCCGAGGAAAGACCCTGAGCCTCAGGAGCCACTGAAACTGGAGTTCGATTTCTATTCGCTTGTTTTGTGACCCTGGGTGAGTCCACTCCCTTGTCTGACTCTCACTTTCCTTCTCTGTAAATGAAGTAGTTTGTTTCCTAGATAGTGTTTGATAGTACGTTTTTCTACCTACCTTACCTAAAACTCGGCTCCTTAATAAAGTCTCAGTCAGGCAAAAAAAAAAAAAAGAATAGAAAATTAGCCGGGTGTGGTGGCTCACGCCTGTAATCCCAGCACTTGGGAGGCTGAGGCAGGAGGATCGGTGCGAGTTCGAGACCAGCCTAGGCTACAAAAGTGAGCTCAAGGCCAGCCTGAACTGCATAGGGAGAACCTGTCTCAAAAAGGCAAAAAAAAAAGAATAAAGTCTCAGTCATAATTCCACTTGGACCTAGCCCCATGGGCAGCCTTACGTTTTTAGCTTCTCTTTGATTTGCCTTTCTGTAAAGTAGTCCTGGATATTGTGTCGTATACATACCAATAAGTTACTGCTTTGGATCAAATTTAGAAGCCTGTAGAACTCTAGTAAGCCATGTCCCCTCTGCGTTTCTTTTTCATTACTGAAGATGGAACTGACACTAACACCCACCTAGATAGAATGTAGCTTTCAATAAACGATAACTAATATATATTAGTGGTTTTTCTGAGTCCTGTTGTGTATTCCTGAGTTTAAAAAAAAAAAGTTACTGACAAGATAATGCTGTTGAAAAAACAAGATTAAATATCTATACTGTGCCTGGTACACAGTCTGAAACAGAATTTTATGGTCATTAAACTGGTAGCTTTTCTCACCATACCAAGACCTTTTCTGTTACAGTCTTTCATTCTCTGTAGCATTTAGCAAAATAAGTACCTGATGTTTGAGTATGTATTTTATTTGATGAGGTATAATGCATGTTATGCAAGTGGAGGAATTATATAGGAAAAGAAAGAAAGAATTACGTAGACTATATAAGCAGAAAGCAACGTGTAATATTGCTGAGAGAGTGATAATCTCAAGAAATAGATCTTATCTTCTGAGGTCCCCGGAGAGAAGCATAAGTTTTGAGAGATAGGCTTACAAGTAATTGGGCACAGTTTGCATGCAGCCTTCTGTCTTTTCATTGAGAAGAAGCTCCCTCTTCTGATCCCTGTAAGCCCCATCCTACTTCCCTCACCAATAAGAGACCTGCGATAGAGAGGTTGTATGTTGTGTTCATGACTTGGGCCCTCCTGCCTTGTACTGCTCAGGAGCACCCTGTTATGACCAGGGAAAGGGTGTCATAACCCAAATGCCTGGATTGGCTTAAGTCACTTAAGAGTAGGAAAAAACTCAATGAATGAAGTTTAGGGAGCTGGCCTTACTGACTGCAGCTCGGAGTTTCTGCAGAACAGCTTTTAAAAACCACTCTACCATAAAAATACCTCAGCTATTAGACATATTTACTGTGGTCTGTAAGCATCTCAGTGTTTGATACCCATCTCAGTTCCCATCATGGGACCTTTGAGCTGATTAACAGGTAAAGATCAAGACGCAGTTTCCACAATACTGACTTCAGTTATGTGTGATTACAAATCCCACACGCTCCTGCGCCAGGCCAATTATCATATGTGCTCTAGAAAATTTAAAAAACAGAAACAAAAAAGATTTCCCATAAGCTTACACTGCCTTGAAACAGTAACTTCTTTGTGTGCAGTGCTGTAAATTGACCCATGGCTGTCACACTTAACCAGCCTTGACAGGTTGGTGTATTTCAGCCCAGTTTGATAGCTGCCTACATGTTTGTTTTTTACATCAGATAACTGGGATTATATGATTCACAGGCAGCCATTTTTTCCAATTGAGGGCATAAACATTTCTGTATAACATAAAAGATGTCAACATTTTCAGTGGCTTTTTTCTTTTTCTTTTTTTTAAATTTTTATTTTTTTTTTATTTATTTTTTTTTTTCTTGTTTCAGAACCTTTTTTTTTATTATTCACTCATTTTTTATGGCCGGCTCAGCCCGCCCCAAGGGCAGGGCTGGCACAGCATGTCGTGCCGGGGATCGAACCACAGTCCCTGAAGCCACCCAAGCTTTCCCAAGCAGGTGCTTTAGACCACTGAGCCATCCCGCCGGGCCCCCTTCAGTGGCTTTTTTAATGTTTCAACACCACTGCTATTTTTGTTTGCCATCCCAGAGCCTGTGAAGCTTTAATTCAGCAACTTCTTTGGAACTATTTTTAACTTACTGTCTTTACATTTCAAGGATTGGGAAGACACAGTTGTAACACTTGAATGAGACATGAAATAGGGTATACATTGTTTTGTTCTGTTTTTTAACCTCAAGCACTGTATTTGTTACTTGTATTTCTCAACGAGGAATATGCCCAATACAATACCTATAGAAGTTAACTCTTAAGACTTCCGCTTCTGTCAGGAAAAATAAAATAAGAAGAGCTTCATAAGGAGCTGTCCTCAACTGCATGTCCTATGCAAAATAACTAGTGGTTAGCCTACCATTTCTGCTGCATGGGTGGCTTGTCAGGTGAGGTCTCTAGATTAGGACCAGAAGAGTGAAGGACTCAGGACTGCTACCTTTCTTCCTCCAGCCTTCTCATTCTGCTGTGGTTAGGCACACATTTACTGTTTCAGAAATTGCCAGTGACAAAGCCGGGCGTGGCTGTAATCCCAGCACTTGGGAGGCTGAGGCAGGAGGATCGTTGTGAGTTCGAGACCAGCCTGAGCTACAAAAGTGAGCTCAAAGCCAGCCTGAACTGCACAGTGAGACCCTGTCTCAAAAAAAAAAGAAATTGCCAGTGACAGACTTAGGTGTTGGGAGTCCTCGTGTTGTTTGGCATCATCCCCAAATGTGTTGATGTGGCAGGAGCCTAGCACAAACTTTTGATTCTGGATGCTGTCACCCCTGTGCTGCTTTGAGTAGCTTAACCTGGTAGGGAAAGTTCCAGAAGTGGATTTCTGAAGTGCATTTCCATCCTGCCCCTCAGCCCCACCAAATCTCCCTCTCCATACTAGGAATTGAACCCAGAGCCTGATGGATGTGAGGTAACCATTCCCACTAAACACACTTCCAGCCCTTTTTTAAATTTTATTTTGAGACAGGGTCTTGCTACCTGTGTCTCAGATTGCCCAGGCTGGCCTCAGACACTTCTGGTCTCTTCTGCTTCGCCTCCCAAGTAACTGGGATTGTAAGAAACTTTGTGCCTTTATAGTATTAAAGTGACCCTTCAAAAGAAAAGAAAAAGACATTTTGTGTGCTGGGCACAACCTAAGCACCCATGAACATGTGTTGAGTGAATGGATGGCTAATAGTGACAATAAGTAATCTTGTTTGATCTTTCTTTCCTCAAGCCTTTTCTCGGTGAAATAGTTTACTGCTTATTGTTAACTTCACCAGTATGACAGTCTTCTCCAGAAAATTCAAATATAGCATCTGTGAATCTTTGACTTAGAGGATCCCTGAACTGGAGCTTTACAGCAGGCTTGATTTGTGCTTTGTTCCTTAATCAGACTTGTACAGAACCTTCCAGTATTTTATACCAGGCACTGTGTATGTTCTCTCTTAAGAAAATGTAATCATAGCTGGGCATGGTGGTGCACACCTGTAATCCCAGCACTAGGGAGGCTGAGGCAGGAGGATTGGTGTGAGTTCGAGACCAGACTGGACTACAAAAGTGAGCTCAAGGCCAGCCTGAACTGCACAGCAAGACCCTGTCTCAAAAAGACAAAAAGAAATAAAATGTAATCATTTAGTACAAGGACACAGTATCCCTGATCTTGGTGAATTGGCTGAAAGGAGCCTGTAGGAATTTGGGTTGTGCCAGGGTGCTCAGAGCCCCTTGGAGGGTGCTAGAAGGTCCTGAATATCTCTGCCGCTATAGCCCCACCCTTAGTGCTTGAGCCCTTTCCCGTGTGTTTTCCACACAGCCATCCACAGCAGCTCCTCTTTTCCTTGCAGAGTTCACAGACATGTTCACTGTATCTCAGACCTCGAAAGCATGGTTTATCGACAGAACCCGGCAGGCACGAGAAGAAAGGCTGGTTCAGAAGGAGCGGGAGCGTGCAGCCGTGGAGATTCAGGCACACGTCCGGAGTTTCCTGTGTCGGCGCCAACTGCATAGAGGCATCAGGTCGGTGCCCAGATCTCCTCGGCACATTTTTCTCTTGTTCCAAATTGACAGAAAGACTGCTCTCCCTTATAATGCTTCCAGATGCTGTGAGCTCCTAATTTAAATTGTTTTTGTTTTTACTCTTCTCCCTCACTAGGATAGAGATTGACAAGTTTTTAAAAGGCGATGACTCTGGGTCCGGTAAAAGAAGTGCACTTTGTATTTTTAAGATTGCCAGGAAACTGCTGTTCATATTCAGAATTAAAGAGGATAATGAGGTAAATAATGATGTCTAGCATATAAATCCATGTCAAGACTTTTTCTAAGCATTTTATGAGTATTAACTCATTTTGTCCATGCAGTAGCTCTCTGTGGTAGATATTTTACCCCACCTCCTGCCCCTTTTGTTTTCTTAGGACTTGTTGTATAGTGATTATACCCATGGCCTCTAGAGATCTTTTCACATACTTACAAACACAAGTTGGACTCAGATGTATGCAGAAGCCAGGCAGCCTAGGTATATGAGTAAAAGGCACCATATGTGAAACCAAGCATGGTGGCATGTACTTGTCACCCTAGCACTAGGGAGGCTGAGGCAGGAGGATTACAAGTTCAAGCCCCCGTGCAACTCAGACCCTGTCTTAAAATTAAAAAGGGTTAGGGGCTGGGGAGATAGCTCCGAGCCACAAGTGCCTGCTGGGCAAGTGCAAGGTCGTGAGTTCGAACCCTGGTCCCACAAAAAAATAAATAAATAAATAAATAAAATTAAAAAGGGTTGGGGACGTCGCTCCATGTGAAGGTTCTGGATTCAATCCCCAGTACTGCCAAACAGAACAGACACATTTATTAAAGAAAACGTAGTGGGAAATAGAAGTCACAAGAGACAGTAACTGGCAGGTGGGGGTAATAAGAACATTAAAGGGAATAGTGTGGTTTATTTCCTGCTAGCCAAAGGAAGCACATGCTAGGTTGCTTCCCATGGTGGACTTATACTGATATTTTTAAAAGGCAGGCTAGATGCAGTGGTGCATGCCTGCGGTCCTTGCATTCTGGGAGGCTGTTTTAAAAATAAAAGTAAAAAAATGAAGAAAGGACTAGAGGTGTAATTCAGTGTGAAGTTGCTGGGTCCAGTCCCCAGTACTGCCAAAACAAAAACAAAACTTTGAAAATCTTGGTCTTCACATTCATGTTCTAATTTGTACAAGTTGTTAACTAATTTGAATTCGTTTTGCTTTGTTTGGTTTTGTTTTTGTTTTACACATGGCAAGCCCAACTAGTTTCCACGTTCAGAATGAGAATGATTGGCCTGGAAAATACAGTGTCAGAGAGGAAAATAATTATCTGTAATAGTACTAAGGATGCTGTTGAGGTTCCAAAAGGACACAAGACATGAGGTTTCTACCTTTATGGAGCTCCTAGCTGGGCAGAGAGAGAGGAGTGCCTGGGCATTGAGTACCCTCAGGTAGCTGAGTGCAGACAAGCTCAGGCGGCCGGTCCCTAGTTCAGGAGGAGACTACAGGCCCATCTCACTGTTAGGGGTCGATCTGGAAGTAGTGCAGCCCAAGTATAACCTGTTTTCCAGTCTCTGCTTTCTTTGTTTTTGCACAGCAGGATAAAAGGGCTAACCTGACAACCTTTAGTTGACTGCTGTGAGGCAAAAGTCAGTGTTCACCATGTGTAGAAATGGCAGGCTGCAAAGCACAAGTTAGGAGACAGCTGCCAGCAGGCTGCTAGTCTATGCCCCATTTTCAAACACAATTTCAGTTTTCAAAAAGCACCACTTTCCGGAGGCTGCAGCTTCATGGTAGAGTGCTTGCCTGCTATGGTTGAAGCCCTGGGTTCACTGCAAAAATAAACAATAACAGCCAAAAAGAAACTTCCATTCTGGTCTTTTACGTGAAATACATATTTTGAAACACCTCTGTAGGGACCATCCAGCCTCGGGGCCAGTTATTTGAGAGCCTGTCCCTAGCTCTTCTAATCCTCAGTTTGCACACCTGGAAGGAGAAGCGGAGTACGACACATCTGTGACTTACCCGGCAGATTGTCTGCCCTGCATTTGTGTGCCCATCTCCTTCTAGGTCTTTGGTTGCTTGTGAGAAGTTATGATCTCTTTTCTTCCCCTGCAGAGATTTGAGAAGTTGTGTCGTTGCATCCTGAGCAGTATGGAGGCTGAGAATGAGCCTAAGGTCAGTGGCTGGGGGCTGGAGAGTCTCTCCCAGGTTTTCGAGGGCCGCACATACAAATCATGGATGGATGGAAAACACTTGTAATTGAAATGATGGTCTTCAGTGTCCAAGAAGCTGTTTTCCGCTCTTGGTTCTTGCCGGAGACTGTACATTCCCTTACAAGTTCTTTTATCTTTGTCTTTTGTGTTAAAATAAGTCCTATGTACTGTTGATTCACCCGTTCACCCTTGCCAACTTAACTAATAGATCCTGTTCCAGCAGTGGGATCATGCACAGTAGGACCCTTAGAACTGCCATCACATTTCTCCCCCTCTGCTCATAGGTGTGGTATGTGTCCCTAGCACTGTCCAAGGATCTCACTCTCCTGTGGATTAAACAGATCAAGTCTGTTCTGTGGTATTGCTGTGAGTTTCTTGAGCAGCTCAAGGTAAAAAATAAACCTATCAATCTGTCATTTCTGGAACCTTCCATGTATAGTTTTAATCTTCATTATTCCCTCATTGTTTATAACTGGAGAGCTGTCATTTAAGAGTTCAGTCAATAATTATTGCTGCGAGAAAGAACAAGATAGATGCTGTTGTCAGTGTGAGCCCTTCTTTAGTATAATATGTTGAACATTGACTGCACATGCAGTGATCTGAATTCCAGAGAACCCTGTCTTCTTTCAGTGTAATCATTAAACACCAGCCTGGCAAACACAAGGTCATGAGTTTGATCCAGGTACAAAAAAAAAAAAAAAAGAGTAATGAATACTCTGATTTATATTTTTATGCTAGTTAGACCTCTTATTAGAGCTAACATAGAAACCCAACACAAGCAAAATTAGTATGGCAAACAAGCTAAGAAGGAAGGAACATTCTGTTATAGAGTATGTTCTAAAACTTAACAGCTGGGGGTGACTAAAGCTGAGGACTTGTCAATTCTCCTAGTTCTTTTCTGTTATCTGTGCTCCTTTTTGGAGGCCCTGCATCTTCTGTAATCCTAGCAGTCAGTGGTTCCAGCCTCACATAAATGCTGTCTTGCCCAACGAGGAAAAAAGGAGGCCTCCCCCAGTTGCTCAAAGATTCAGGAAGACTTTTACAGATCCAGTGAGATGCTGATCTCAACCCCAAAGCAGCCAGAGTGGGGAGAGCAAAGCACTACTGCTCCTGGTCCAGGCTGGCCCTATGCCTCTGAAGGGAGAAGCTTCAGAGACAAAAGTTTTCAAGGACTCAGTCTGTACTTGCATACTGGAGCAAATGTCCCCAAACTCTGCCTCATTCCCTGTTACTGGGGTGCTCATGAAAGACTCTTAGTCACAACCCCCAACCCAAGGCAGTGAGTAAACCACAGGCATCCTGTCAGGCAAAGCATGAGATGTGGAGAAGCGGTCTTCACATCCTGGTCCATGGAGCTCTGAGGCTGAGAATGCCTTGGGCAGGTGAGCACATGCCTCCCGTCTGTGCACTTGAGCCAGGCAGATCCTTTTCCCTGCTGTTTGTATCTATATTCTGTTAACACTTTCTCTTTTCTGCTAGTCTAAAGACACAAGAATAGTTTGTGTGTAGAAGTGGATATTAAGAGAAAAGAACACTGAGTTCGGAACCAGGAGATCTGAGATTTGCTTCTGTTGCGTCAATTTCTCTCTTGTCCTTGGCCAGGCCACTTCCCTCCCTTATTCCCTGTGAGCTTAGGGTTTGAGCTGATGGGCTGCAGCATCCCTTCCTGGTGTGTGTGCTTAGGAAGCAGTCAGGAGTTTTCTCTGAGCTTGGGAAGCAGTCAGGATTTTTGCCTGACCCACTCTGTTGAAACAATGAACAGTCATAACCATGGTCAACAACATGCCCAGCTATCCATGCGCTGGGCACTGGCGCTTGTGTGCATTAATCATTTTTTTGGAGGAGGCTAGAGACTGGGGTTCAAACTCATGACCTTGTACTTGCCAGGCAGGCACTTGTGCAATGGAGATATCTCCCCCACCCCCATTAATCCATTTATTCTTCACAGCAACCCCACAGAGGAAACCATGTTACTTTCCTACTCAGCAGATGAGGAAATCAAGCACAGAGAGCTTAAGAAACTTGCCCAAGATCACATAGCTAATAAGTGGTGAAACTAGAAGTCAGAGCTTAGAACCCCACTTAGGTTCAGTGCCTTTCTCCAGTTGCTACAGTGTTTGCACTCAGGCAGGCATATGCACATATAGTTATCTAGCCTGATCTTCCCGTTTGCAAGAGTGGTCAATGCTGCATTCCCAAGAATGGTTACATAGGTAAGCACTAATGATGGAAATCCTCACCATCTGACTCCATCGCAGTTGTTCCCCAAGAAAAGAAGTCTGCCTCAGCTCTAGTCTAAGTGCTCCAAGAAAGTTGTACTGAGTGAGATTAGAAAGTACAAGTCTTAATCTTTCTCTTTTTACTATTTTCAGCCTGAAATCTTACAAGACTCCAAACTCATCACACTGTACCTTGCCATGCTCGTCACCTTCACAGACACTTCCACATGGAAAATTCTCCGAGGAAAAGGTCGGTAGGAGTTGCTTGGCAGTCAGCATCTTTGCTGAGTGGCATTCACACAGAGGACAGGGCACCTCCTCTCCTGTATCAGAAGCAGGATTCCAACCGTGAGCCTCAAGGAAGGCTCTGAGGCTACACAGGTGTCCTTGTAGCTTCCCAGAAGACTGTGTGGCAGGAGCCAGACTTTGGCTGTGTTGGTGTGTTACACACACAACTTAGATTTAAAGGCACAATTCTTTTTTTTTTGGTGAAACTGGGGATTAAACTCAGGACCTTGCACTTGCCGGGCAGGCACTTGTGCCCCTGAGCTATCTCCCCAGCCCTGAAAGCACGATTCTTCTGATGTCATTTTTTATAATTCCTACACCACTGATGTGCAGTTTTACTTTGTCATTTCATGTGGAAAATCACTACACAGCAAATGATTCTATTTTGCCCATAGAATTTGTACTGTAAAGCTCCCTTCGGAGAAGGTATTGCTCTTAGCCTTCTGTACTTCAAAGATGCATTTTTATTCATTCATCTGATAACCAACTATGTGCCAGGTGCTGTGTCCCCACGAGTAGTGGGGACACAGCGATGATAACAGGAAATTGCCCTTAAAGCTGTCATTCTCACAGAGCTTACCGTCTAGAGATATTAAGGAGAAGTTATTCATATGTAGTTGTCCCTCCATACTTGAAGGGTCCTTATGCTGCCAGCAAAATGTTTAAAAAAAAAAAAAAAAATTGCATCCATACTGAACATGTAAACTTGGTGTCCCTCCTTAACAATATATTTTTTTCTTAATATATTTTAACAAATATATTCGTACCACTTACAGTGGATTAGTTATAAATCTACAGATGACTTAAAGTATGCCCAAGGAAGTATGCAGGGTCTATACAAATATTACATTTTATAGAAGAGACTTGAGCATCACGGATTTCGATAAAGTTTTGGAACCAACCTGGACAAATGCTGTATCTGAAATGCATCTCTTAAGTGATAATAAGTATGGAAAGTGCTTGGAAGAAAGTCCCAAGAGGGAGAGCATTCATGAGGACCAGGGAGCCCTTCCCAGCCCAGGGCTCTGTCTTCCCTGAAGGAGTGATATCTAATCTCAGAGCCAAAGGGAAAGGTGGCGTTGACAGTGGGGGAGGAGGGAGAGTGACAGCAGAGAGCTGTGTGTATAGAAGCTCCAGGTAAGCAAGGAGCGCTTCTCGTAGATATTATCCTAGACTTTGGTAGGGATCTAAAAAACTGTTGAGCCAAGTGTGGTGTTGCATGCCTGTAATTCTAGCACTCTGGCATCTAAGGCAGAAGGAGTATTGAGAGTTCAGATCCATCCTGGGCTACATAGAAGTTCAAGGCCAGCCGGGACTACTTAGCAAGACTCTATTAAAAAAAAAAAAAAACAGAAACAAATATTTTTAAGTAAAAAGTTGAATTCTGAGCCCTGCAGGGAGTTACCCTCCTGGTACAGAGTAAACGGAGGTATCCTATGAGAGTACAAAGTAGCACACCCTAGGAAGGGGTCAGAGAGGAATCCAAGGAGCTAGGAAGGAGGCAGGCAACATTCCTTCTCCCTGGAGGAAAGAAGGGACCAGGCACCCAAGAAATGACACTGGAGCCAGGCCTTCCAGGAGAGATAGAATCAGAATAAGCAGAGCCTCCCTGTGTGTTCCGACGAGACAGAACGGCTGACGAAACCAAGCCAGTCAGTATCACATTTCCCTACAGTCTTAGGATTGGAGCATAATCTGGACAAGTCAAACAGGTTACATTAAAGCAACATGGGGTGTTGTTGTTTTTTTTTTTTTTTTTCAAACTTTTTTCTTCAATTTAGGTGAGAGCCTTCGACCTGCCATGAGTCACATTTGTGCAAATATAATGGGGCATCTCAATCAGCATGGATTTTATTCTGTGTTGCAGGTATGCGATGTCACTTCCTAAATGTAACCTGCCATTCTTTGCTGCCTGAAGTTAGATTTTACACCCACCTGGTGCTCTCACATAGAAACACTGCAGGAAGAGTTTAATGCCCAGTGTCCTTTCCTCCTCCCTGCCTTGGGTCACCATGCTCCAGGGAAAGGGGACAGTGGTGCTGTGATACCTTTGACAAGGATGATAGAGTTCAGCCTCAAGGGTGGCCCATTCTTTTGAAATTTAAACTCGGGAAGGAGGTCTCATGTCTTCTTCCTTCAGTTGCCACCTTTGTTGGTGTCTGGAATTACATTTCTAGTTCTATGTCCTCCGGTGGCCTTCCATCCACTTTGCAGGCTTGTTCTCTTTATGAGCACTGTGGAATTCTTGGGTTGGAGAAGCGGTGTGACGTGGCCCTTCTGCTTGCCCCTGCAGTGGGCTCTTTCCTGCTTTCATTGCTTGTTCTGCTCACAGTAAGAACAAGGAGCAGAGGTAGTGTGGTAGCAAAAAGTGATCCACCTACAGTTTATCTCAGTAGACGAAACCTCTGCCAGATACTGTAACGTGACCTGCTTCTCACTAACATGGTCTTGAAATTGAAGTCAGGTATTCTTGTTAGCTGATGATTTTTTTTTTTCCTTAAGCCACTGCCCCATATCTTTTCATTTTTTGTTCTTAAGATAGGCTGTAGCTAAGTTTCATGGGGCTGACCTTCAATTTGTGATCCTTCGATCTCAGCCTCCTGAGTATGCACTGTGTGCCTGGCATCTTTTTCTTTGAGATTTTCTTTGAGATTTTGCTATGTTGCCAACACTCTTCAGAACCCCTGAACTCAAGTGATCCTCCTGCCTCAGCTTCTTGATGCCTGGTACCACAGGTCCATGCCCTCAAGCCCAGCTTTCAGCTGTTGGGTTTGGGTGTTGTTGTGTTTTTGTTTTTGGGGGGTTTTTTGTTTTTCTTTTTGTTTTTGTTTTTGTCTTTTTGAGACAGGGTCTCACTATGCAGTTGAGACTGGCCTTGAGCTCACTTTTGTAGCCCAGGCTGGTCGCAAACTCACACCAGTCCTCCTGCCTCAGCCCCCCAAGTGCTGGGATTACAGGTGTGCGCCACCACGCCCAGCTGGTTGTTGTTGTTTTTAATGTGTTTATTAACATAATATTTAAGGTTGTGTTTATTAACACATTGCTGTAATCCCAGCATGGGAGGCTGAGGAAGAAAGATCACCACAAGTTCAAGGCCTGCACGGGCTCCATTGTGGGTTCAGGGCTAGCCCTTCCTACATAGCGAGGCCTTGTCTCAAAAACGAGCAAAACTATATAATATTTAAGGATGCAATAGTAGAATAAGATTCCGTACCCAATTTTTACTTCTATTTTTTGATGTATGAACTGCCACAAAGTTGGTGTTGTCCTCTGACCAGTTAAATGTTGCTTTCAGGTATTATTGACCCGAGGCCTGGCCAGATCCCGGCCTTGTCTGTTCAAAGGCACTCTGACAGCAGCCTTCTCTCTAGCACTGCGGTAAGAAATGCTGAGTCTTCTCTCTGTGCCCCTGAGTACTTTTACAGTGTGATCTGAGGGAAAGTATTTAGAATGAATTGCCAGATGCAATCACTTTTACCCTAAAGTTCTTTTGGGCCGGCTCAGCCTGCCCTGGGGGTGGGGCTGGCGCAGCATGTGGTGCCAGGAATCAAACCACAGTCCCTGCAGTTGCCTAAGCTTTCCTAAGCAGATGCTTTAGACCACTGAGCCATCCTGCTGGGTCCCACCATTGTTAAATTTAAATAATAATAATAAAAACTGGGGAAGGGGATAAAGATACCAGTTCCTTCTTTTTTTTTTTTTTTTTTTTTTTTGGTGGGACCAGGGTTCAAACTCACAACCTTGCACTTGCCCGGCAGGCACTTGTGCCACGGGGCTATCTCCCTGGCCCCTATACCAGTTCCTTAAAAAAAAAATTAAAAAATAAAGGAAACCTCGGCCCAGGACAAGGGAGAGGATCAAGGGCCTTGTGCCAGAACACAGCCTAGAATACTGCAGTGGGGAAGGTCAGTGAGGCTGTTACTTGCCTGCACTTAATCAGATTGTTAATGGATAGTACCTAAAAAACAAAAGGTTTCCTTGGAGAGCTCCAGAAACTGTCAGATGGCAAAATCAGTGGGTCCAGAATAGTCATGAACTGGATCACTGACTTGGGAGCAGGTAAGAACTCCTGAGGAAAAGTTGCCACAGCCAAGGCAGCTTGGGAGGCACCACCTGCCCTGCTGCTCATACAGAGCACAGCACACGTCACTGTGGAAGTGCTAAGAACAGGTTCCAGTTTCACGGGATGTCGGCCCACACAGATGCCGATGTGGAATGACCCAGCCTCATTTCTGGATGGTGGAACGTGTCTGTTAGCATCCCATGGAGTCATTTTCCATGGAGCCCCTGGGAAAGCACTGGTTAGAACTGGTAGCAAACCTGTGGTGCACATGTTTTTCCTTTGAGACAGAAGATGTTAATGTATGAGGGGTTTTTGTTTTGTTTTCTCCCATAAATCTAAACCTCAGTATTCAGGTTTAATTGCAGCACTGGCACCTTGTGATCGATGGGTTTTCAGTAGCCATTTGGATGCTTGTCTCTTAAAAAAGATTTAAAAAATATATTCTAGAAAGAAAAAGTGTGTGATACGAATTCCAGCAGTGTGAATATCAGTAACATTGTACATACATTAGCTAAAAACCATTTTTTCCTCTGTAAGTTCTTGTTATCTTTTTTCCTTTCATGGTCTCTTGAGTGATACATTTTTTTAAAGTCTTCATTAAAATATAATTCACAGTGAGCATGGTAGTGCACATGTAACCACTGTACTTATGAGGCAGAGGCAGGAGGATCGTTGCAAGTTGGAGACCAGCATGGAGTATAAAGGGAGCACAAAGCCAGCCCAAACTGTATAGAGACCCTGCCTCAAAAAGGCACACAGAAAAATAAAATAATTAGTGTTGTGTATTTTGCACAAAGTACACAGCTCACTCGCATGCAACATATTCATAGTGTTGTGCAACCGTCACCACTATCCAGTTCGGAAGCCTTTTCATTCCCCTTGGAAGAAGCTCCGTCTCCATCAGTCCCACTCTCCCTTGTCCTTTCCTTAACCTCTGGCAACTGATGACTTTCTGTCGCTTTGAGCTTACCTGTTTCTCACTGTTTCACGTACGTAGAACCATACAATGTCTTTTGTTGCTGCCTTTCCTCATTTTTGCATGATGTGTTCAGGCTCAATTATGTCACACCATGTGTTGGAAATTCATTCCTTTTTACAGCCAAATAATCCATTGCATGGCTTTTTCCACATCTGAGTTGTTTCCATTCTTGGGCTATTAAGAATTTTGTGACTATGAGGATTTATAAATAAGCTTCTGTGTAGAGGTTCGTTTTCATTTCTCTCCTACATCTAGCAGTAGGATGGCTCAGTCGTGGGTGCTTAATTTCTTGAAGACCGGCCAGACTTGTTTCAAAGTGGCTATACCGTTTTATACTCCCTTCAGAAATGTATGCAAGTTCCTGTTCTCCACATGTTCACCAGCACTTGCTAGCTGTCTTTTTCTTTTTGTTTTTTTCTTTCTTTTTGGTAGGTCTGCTAGGAAGTGTGATGTGATACCTCACTGTCATTTGATTTGAAATTTCCTGATGGCTAGTGGATGTTGGCCATTCTTTTGTGCACTTAGTATCTTTGGGATATGTTCCCTAAGATACATAATTTTAAAATATTCTAATAGGTTGTCTTTGAACTTTCCTTATGGTGTCTTTTCTTTTTTTTTTAATGGCTGGCTCAGCCTGCCTGGGGGTGGGGGTGGCGCAGCATGTGATACCAGGGATTGAACAGCAGTCCCTGTAGTTGCCTAAGCAGGTGCTTTAGATTGCTGAGCCATCTCACCAGCCCTTGTGGTGTCTTTTCAATAACAATTTTTTTTAATTTATTTACTCATTTGGTACCAGGTCTTGCTACACAGCTCTGACTCGTAGTGATCCTGCTGTCTCCCTGGCACTGGGATCACAGATGTGTGTCACCACACCTGGTTACAGGGCCTGCACAGCATGCAGTACTAGGGATTAAACCCAGATCCTTTCACTTGCCAGTCAGGGGCTTAGACCACCAAGCTATTGCCTCAGCCCACAATTTTTCTTTTTTAGTAGATAGCATTTATGTTTGCTTTCGTCTATTGTGCTTTCAGTGTATTTTACCTGAGTGATTGTATAACCTAATGTCACAAAGACTTCTGTGTTTTCTTCCAAGATTTCTACAGTTTTAGGCTGCACACAGTGGCATATATTTGGCATGTAACCCCAGCACTGCTGGAGGCTGAGGCAGGAGGATCCCAAGCTCAGGTTTTGCCTGAATACCTCAGAGCTAAGCCTATCTCAAACTAAAAAATAAAAAATGGCTGGAGATATAGTTGAGTGATAGATAAGACCTGGGTTCAATCTCCAGTACAGGAGGAGGGTGAGAGGGTGGATTTTATAGTTACGAAAGTAACATTTGCATCTGTGATCTGTCTGACTTAATTTTGGTATATGCTGTGAGATAGAGGTAATTATTTAAACATCATTTTCTGATTATGAAAATAATCATACATGCTTACTTCAGGAAACATATAAAAAAAAAAAAAATTGGGGCCCGGCAGGATGGCTCAGTGGTTTAAAGCGCCTGCTTGGGGAAGCTTGGGCGACTTCAGGGACCGCAGTTCAATCCCCGGCACCACATGCTGCGCCAGCCCTGCCCTTGGGGCAGGCTGAGCCGGCCATAAAAATGAGTGAATAAACAAACAAGGGTTCTGAAACAAGAATAAAAATAATAAATAAAATAAAATAAAAAATCAAGAAAAAATTTCTTTTGATTTTTTTTTTTTTACTGCCAGAAATATTAACTCTCTTGCCTACTTTTCCAGTCTCTTGTATTTGTGTATTTTTAGTATCAGACTATATGTTGAAATAAACCAAATAATTGAAGTATCAGTTATTGATGAGTAATCAAGTGTGCATCTTGGTAAGCACCATTCAACTAAAAGTGTAACCCTAATAAGATCCTCCAGAAGTCTTCTCTCTGTTTATGTCTATGTCAGTAAAGCTTCAAAATTGATTGTCCTCTTTCTCCTCTCTCTCTCTCTGTCTCTCTGTGTGTGTGTGTGTGTGTGTGTGTGTGTGTGTGTGTGTGTGTGTGTGTGTGTGATGCATGGCACTGAACTTAGAATGTTTGCTCTGTACTACATCCCCCACCCTTTTGTACTTATTTTGGGGCAGAGTCTCAGTAAGTTGCTGGGTTGCCCAGTGTGGCTCAAAGCTGAGATCCTCCTGCCTCAGCCTCCCAGAGTGCCAGGGTTACAGGCATGCCTCCCCACACCAAGCCAAAACTGATTTTTTCATAGCTGTAAGTCTTGTATCATATAGCTTTACTGTCATGGACTTAACCCTTCCCCTGATGTGCATCACCATTTGCAGCCTGTCGTTTTCCTGGAAGTCCTGGGAAGCGTAATTTCTGGGAGGTGGAGGGATTTGTTGGGGTCACTCCATAGTGTCCCCATCTGAATGCACAGTGCTGTCTGTATCTAGCCCCGTGGTTGCTGCGCAGTTTTCCGACAACCTGCTCCGGCCGTTCCTCATCCACGTCATGTCTGTGCCTGCTCTTGTGACGCATCTCAGTACTGTGACCCCTGAGGTAAGTGGACTTCATGAACTTCCCCAGAAAGCCAAAGTGGCTTGGGTTTTTTTTTTTTCTTTTCATTATTTAAATGCTAATTAATTTCTCTGCTAATTCTCACTCCTACCCTTTTCTTCTAAGCCAATAGCCACGGTGGGCACACTTACGTTAGCAGCCCAAGAAGCAGGTTCTCGTTTCTGTCCCTTTTCTCCACTGTGCTTGGTAACCTACTCTGTGCCCCATACCTAGGGAGAGATCTGTGAGCAATCAAGGCCATGCCATGCCTGCCTAACATCTCCCATTGTTTGCAGCGTCTCACGGTTTTAGAATCACATGACATGCTTCGTAAATTCATCATATTTTTAAGAAATGAAGATCGATGCCTTGACATATGTGAAAACTTAGAAGGATGCCATACGCTCTGTGTAATGGGTTAGTATCGGTGCTAGAATTTGATTCTAGAATATGAATTTGATTCATATTTTTAAGAAATGAAGATCGATGCCTTGACATATGTGAAACTTAGAAGGATGCCATACGCTCCGTGTAATGGGTTAGTATCGGTGCTAGAATTTGATTCTGGGACTGGGGAATAGCTCAGCAGTGTAAGCGCCTGGCAAGCTCAGAGACCTGGTTCGATCCCCTTACTGCATGCCATGCTGCCACGCCCCTTTTTGCACTATGCCACTGAAGCCAGGTGTTGTGGCACACGCCTATAATCCTGGCTCTGGGGAGGCTGAGACAGGAGCATAACTCCGAGTCTGAGCTGCACAGTGAGACCCTGCACCAAATACATAAATAAAAGATTAGAATATGATGCTGACCAACAGAGAAAGCCCAAATCTTTCGCTTTTTGCCTGCTTAGAGATTATTCATTATTTTGGGTAAGTTTCAAGTGCTTACCATTAAAAAAAAAAAGGAAAAACAACAAGCACATATCCAGACAGTTAAAATAGACATAAAATTAAAAATTATATGAAAATGAACCAGAGGTAGACATTTGAATTCAGCCTTTGGCTTTCTGGCAGTCAAGGGAAAAATAAAAATGTGAGTTGCAAAAAAAAAAAAAAAATGTGAGTTGCTGAGTAATTTAGATTTCAGGAGAGAAAAGAGGGGACACTTAGGTGCGACTTAAGTCAGAGCAGTACCTGCTTCGCCTGTTTCATAATGTCATCATTGTTGACAAAGGAAGGATTTATGGGTAGAATTATTTAGAAACAGTGGAGATGCATAATTCTCATTGCCTACTGAGAAGTTCAGACAGGAAGATTCTTTTGGCTAAATTTCAAGGGGTGTATCTGACCAGAGTCTTTATCCAAGGAGTATTAAAGCACTTTAGCGAACATTGAAGAGTGATTTCCCAAGACATTAAGTTATTGTTGTTTCTGCATCACTCTTAACAATATTAATTAAAGTGTTATACTAAGTAAATATATACCTTTGTGGGCCGGCAATATAGCTCAGCAGTCTAAAGTGCCTGCTTAGGCAACCACAGGAACCATGGTTCAATCCCCAGTACCACGTGCTGCACCAGCTCCACCCCTGGGGCAGGCTGAACTGGCCATAATATAAATAAACAGGTGAAGTTTGTAAACACAAACCTTTGTGAGTCTGACATTTTACATGTTTTTTTTTTTTTAACATAATATTCATGGAGAGTGGGAATCATTATTTTAGTCTTGCAGGTAAGGAAACAGATCCCAGAGGCAGGTTGAGGGCCATGCAGCTCATCTGCAGCAGAGGCAGGACCTGAACTTCAGTTGGCCTCTTTCTGCTGTGGTCTGCTTGCATAGACTCCCCTCTGCACCCACACTGCAGCTACCTGCACCAAAGAGAGCAGGGCTCTGCCTTCTCTCTTTGCAGGCAACATCCTACAGTTGGGCTCCCTCAGCCCCCAGGTGCTAGAAGAGGAGACAGATGGGTTCGTGAGCTTGCTCACCCAGATGCTGTGCTACTGTCAGAAGTATGTGTCACAGAAGAAATCCAACCTGACCCACTGGCATCCCGTCCTCGGCTG
This sequence comes from Myocastor coypus, assembly GCA_004027025.1. Classification (NCBI taxonomy): domain Eukaryota; kingdom Metazoa; phylum Chordata; class Mammalia; order Rodentia; family Myocastoridae; genus Myocastor; species Myocastor coypus. Next base: position 2,986 of record PVJA010017538.1, on the reverse strand, counting down.
GTTCTCCCAACCTGTGGATTACGGGTAAGCACTGCTGCCTGTCTCTCTCTCTCTCTACCACTTCCCCTTCTTTTCCTCCAGCTTTTGTTGTTTTATTTCTTAGACCAAAAATAACATGTCTCCACTATACAAGATAGATATAAGACCAAAAGAAAATAAAAACTATCATTCCATCTTTTTGCATGTTGATACTCTTTTATAATAAAGTGAGCATAAGATTTTGCATTTTAATTTTTGCATTATTAAGTTATGAACCATATATAGCAGTATTTTTTCTTCAGTATCTCTTCTATTGATTGACTAGATTACCCTATTTTGGAGATACTGAAAAAAAGCATTCTGGGTTACCCTGGATCCTTTTCAAGAAGTGCACTCTGATATTTTAACATTTTAACTGAGAACTCAAAGGTATTACAAACACTAAGACAGCGTCATAAACATGAGATGAGTTGCTGGGCTGAGATGAAGCTGAGGTCACTGACATCCAGCTTCTTTCCAGGCATACGTCTGCTAGGGCACAGTGTTCCTGGAAAGCAAGGGAAGTCAGGAAAAGAAATAGCTGGATTTGTTCCCTTTCTTTGTACCTAAGTGGCATCCTTGAGTCTTATTTTTTAAAAAAAGACTATTGCTAGGACAGCCAGCACTGTGTCCCCACCTATGATATGTACTTGAAGTCTGGAGGGGTATTGGGGAACCAGATGGGGCAGTGCAGCCCCTTCAAAGACAGTGTGGTCTCAGCTCCCTGCCTGTTGTTCCCTGGGTGCCTTTGGACAATGGCTTCACCATAGCTTTTTCATGTGAAATGGGAGACAGTCATCAGAGTGCCTCCAGAAAGATCGAATGAGACCGTGGAAGGGCTTGCTACTAGGCCTAGTGTGTGTTCTGCAGGTGGAGGCTGTCACCACCGTGACAGTGCTGAGAGCCAGTTTAGGCTCTAAGCACTGAAGGGATGTCAGCAGGTCCAGTGCTGGGGTACAGCCTAGAGTGGGGAGAAGACACTGCCCCAGAGGTGAGGAAATGCTGAGGAGGCACTGAGTCAGCAAGATCTGGGCCCACAGCTACAGCCCAACCAGAAGGCAGGCAGCACAGCCAGCATGAAAAGGCTTTCGTCCATCCAGCAGTGAGAAACTGTCCACAAGATGTCTGGGACACATGGAATTTGCGGGTCTGGGAGAATCAGTACCACTTGTGGCAGCTTAGGAAGTTTGGGCACAGTGATAGACAAAGATTCAGTGCCTTCAATATCCCCAGTCCTTGGCAAGAGTTCATTAGTTCCATTTCTTATTTTTCTAATTATCTTCTCTTCTGTACTGAGTTCAAGGCCCAACTGCACCTGCAAGTGGACAGCCCACTGGGAAGTGGCGTAGACTGTTTTCCTAGTCAGGTACTGGTGGAGCTGACGTGCCTGTCTCCTGCTCTCTCCTAGCCTCAACGAGTCAATGCACTTGGTCACCAAACAGCTGCAATTCCTGTGGGGAGTGCCTCTCATCCGTATCTTCTTCAGTGACATCCTGAGCAAGAAGTTGCTGGAACACCAAGAGCCAGCCCCCACGCAGCCGGCATCCCCACAGAACGTGCTTCCAGTGAAAAGTGGGTGGCCGAGCCATCCTACTGAGCTCTACAGGGCCCAGGGGCAGCTCTGACTCTTCCAAGTGGCTGTTTCACTGCCTGCCATGCTCTTAGCTCTCCACAGAGACTCTGAGGCATCTTAAGTGTGTGTTTAACAAAACAGTGAGGCCAGGGAGATAATAAATCAGTGATTGTGGACATAGAATAAATATCCAGATACCTGCTCCGTAAGGGCCATGGGACTGTCTGAGCTTAATTGGGCTGTGAGCATTGCAGTGAGTTATGTGGATCCTTTCTCATTACCAGAAGGGAAAGAAAAAAAAAAGGACCAGTTTGTTAGGGCATGTGGTGCTTTGCTAAGTTTTAATCATAAAATGACTCCCATGTGGGGTTTCTCATAAAGAAACCACTGAGTCACAGAGGAGGCCATCACCTCAGCAGCACCCCTCCTGCAGGCTCAGAAGTGAATATCCTGGATAGATCTTCCTGCCCACTCTGATCAAGTTAGGGAAATGCAAGCTGGACATGATGACATACATACCTGTAATCCAAGCATTCTGGAAGTCTGAGGCAGGAGGATCACAAATTCAGCCTTAGCCTGGTGACTTAGTAAGACACTACGTCAAAAATGAAAAGGGAGTGCTGGAGAGATAGCTTGGCTGTCTAAGTGCTTGCCTAGCAAGCACAAGGACCCAGGTTCAATCTCTGGAACCAAGTGTGGTGGTGCACAGACAGGAGAATCACTATGAGTAAGCACTGTGTAGCGAGAGCCTGTGCCAAATAAATAAATGAGTAAAAGATTTTTTTTAATTTAATGAAAAGGAGCTGAGAGTATAACTTAGCACAGAGACCCTGAATTCAATCCCTAGTACAGAAAGAGGCAGTTAGGCGCAAAAGCAGAAAGGATAGGGGCTGGGGAAGATAGCTCCTAGGCACAAGTGCCTGCTGGGCAAGTGCAAGGTCGTGAGTTCGAACCCTGGTCCCACCAAAAAAAAAAAAAAGCAGAAAGGATAGACAGGGAGATGGCAGGAAGAGGAATATGTAATCTGAAGAATTCCACCTGCCACAGATTGGCAGTTTTAGAGTCGTTTTCTTCTGTCCTTTCTGCATTGCATGGCTGTCTTGGAGCTAACAGCGAGTATGGGCTCACCAGATACATCTTCAGCAGGATGTAAAGAGAAGGCTTCCTACAAAAGTAGAATGTTCAGGAGCAGACATTAGACCTTGAAGGTGTTCACTTCCTTCCAGAAGCAGAGAACATTGAGACTGTGCCTTTTACTCTCTTTCTCTAACATGGTCTCCTGCATTCTTACTTCTGTGACTTCTGAAATTAGCTAGTGGAGTAAAAGGTTCACATGTCAGAGACGAGTAGGCCTGGCTTGTTTTGAGGTGTTTTTTTTTTTTTTTTTTTTTTTTT